>VTON01000076.1:600000-857279 GCA_009617725.1 Hydropsyche tenuis
CGTTTCATCAAAAAACCCATAATTATATCCGAAAAACGCGAATTTTCCCCCATGACCGCTCCGACGTCGGTCACGTACCAAAGCGTCCCTGAGAGAGCGTTTAACAAATTTTAAATTGTATATTATATGTCCCGAGATGCCACTGTGAGACAAACAACGAAAGAGTTCATCGGTCGGCTCGTAAAAACGGCGTAAATCTATAAATTACCGGCTTTACTTAGTAGTATAAGTGGCACGCATTCGAATTCTAAAAAATCGTATATGTTTATGGGCGCTTGTGTTCTGTTGCTCCCGGCTGAGGTGAGACTTCGGTTAAATGGGGTTCAAATTCTGAACTGTCTTGTGTTTGTGTAACTTTGTTATCGAGGATTATCCTGTGAAAAACGTTCAAAATGTTGCTGAAGTTAAGTGAAGAAATATAGAAATAGCATGCAAATAAATTTAGGTTTGAATTAATAAATTTTTATAACGATTATGTATTCTAATAAATAAATTATCAATCAATTAAGTTATAAAAAATATATCGTAATCTATTACAAATATTAAAAATTCATATTTTGTTAATCTTTTACGAAACTATAATATAATACTTAACAAAAACGGCATTGAATCTTACGCGTATATTCTTGATTGCGATTCTATGGGAATAACAGAAAGTTAATTTATTTTATTGCGAATTCAAATATAGTAACCCTAACGACTATTTAAAAATCGTGATGTAATACGTTCTATCATCTATAATAAAATTCATAATCGATATTGTACTCTGCACAATATTCTGATGAAATCATCGCCCATTTATACAAATAATATTGCTTTATTATTACAATTCGAAATGTTTTCTCGTGCGCGCATATAATATTGAATATTTACAAATTATCCTCATTTGTTCGGAATGAATAATGCATGCACATTTGTTCTAAAAATTATAAAAACAACATCGAAGGGCCTTCGATCGACAATATGAAATATGACTCGATGAGTACGGCAACGATGGAAACGAATATTGAAAAAGCGACTTATCTCTCATCGACAGACGAAAAATATAAATTTTCTTCATATTTTGAGTATTTACAATCATTCATATGTATCGTGTGTTTTATTTATGATTATAATAAATTCACGATAATTTGATTTTGATTTAAAAATATACTTTGTGCATAAATATGACAATAATCATTATTTTTACAATTTACGATTATTTTATTTTCGGATATTTTATAAATGGCAATATAATAGTATCGACGATGATTTAAGTAAATTTTATAATATTTAAAATAAAAAATTGATAAGACGAAATATTATGACCATTTCGATAACAAAATCTGTTGGGGTTTTTTTTTCACATTCTTATTAATACGTTAATATATTTTACTAAGTTTTTTATTTATCGATAAGCTTTCTTTTTTTACTAAATTTGAATTTCAATTAAAATTTTATTAAAAATTTTGCATACATTAATAATTAGTGATTAGTGACATAAACCCAAAACTAAATTTGAAAAGCAGCAGCTTATACTATGTAAAAAAAGCTTAAGTTATGTCTTCAACTTGTACACAGTGAAAATTTATTTCAACAAAAACTGAAGTCACTTCGAAATCGAGAAAATCCTCCTCATAGTTTTTCAACATTCTTGAATTTACATTACAATAAAAATCATGCTTTTGTCACTGAATCGACTTAATTGAATCCTAACGAATCAACAAACACAAAATTCACACTTATCAAAAATCTCTAAACACAAAATCTCCAAAGCAATCACAAAGATCAAACGACACAAAAAAACAAACATCC
Source organism: Hydropsyche tenuis (assembly GCA_009617725.1). Classification (NCBI taxonomy): domain Eukaryota; kingdom Metazoa; phylum Arthropoda; class Insecta; order Trichoptera; family Hydropsychidae; genus Hydropsyche; species Hydropsyche tenuis. The sequence goes on from VTON01000076.1 coordinate 601,795, forward strand.
ATACCGTATCACCATCGAATTTTTTGCACATCTGCAATTTCCCAATTCGAAAGTATGCTACGTAGAATACGCCGATAATACAACACGATGCGGATTTCGAGCGCATTGAAAAGTTAACATCTAACCTGCCGAGACATCAAACGACACACTTGCGAGCGCCACAAATATTGCGCCACCGAGCGAGTGTCTCGGGTCAATCCGACGTTGACCCCCGACGGATGCCGCAATTATGTACCGCCGTTGTCAATATTGGGATAAGAGGTGCGTTTCGAGTAATTTTCGTGTGTGTGTGCGTTGAGGATCGAAGAAAAGTTGGGGAAATTCGGGGTTGTTGGTGGTTTTTGGGGGGAGTTGGAAAATGAGTGATCATTGGATCTTGTTGTGTCGTATGAGTGTTTCGATGTTTTGTTTCATATACTCGTAGAGCTTTGAGTTTCTTACTTGATTATAAAAGGTTCTGAAATTCTGGTTTAATATTTTTATCGTCATAGCAATATTCATTTTAGGATAAATTGTTGCCAATACCTTTGAAAGATTTGGAATTTTTTTCTTATTCTAATTCATAGCAAGAGGAAATTTACTCAAAAGTTGAATACTGAAAAAAATCTTTACCAGGTACTTTCAAGCCAATCACATATATCTTTTGATCATGATATAAGTATCTGTAATAATTAATAAGGGGTGCGATTTAATTGTACATTGAAAAAGTATACGTTATGCCTTACAAGGAATTATTAGTGAATTAGAATAATATATGATGTGCATTATTTCTGGTGTATTAAAGAATCTCGTATTGAGCATAATTTTATTTGTAGTGTGCAATGAAAAAAATATTTTGGAATTGCAATGTAAGAAATATAAAAAAAATATGAAATAATCAATAGAAAAAATTGGTTTGAGCATTGAAATAATCGAGAGGTGGCACATTGCCATTTTTGATTCTATGTATTATATTATATTATAAAAGTTGTGAATAATGATTGTGCAGTTGATATTTCACCCTATTCGCATTTACGACGTTGCTGATCCTTTGTTTATATTTATTCTAATACACATTTTATTCGTTTCAAGGTACAAATTTTTTTTTCAATGATCAAGTAATTTTTCGAATGCATAATACACATTTCAATGCTCGTGCAAAATGACCATATTATTTTTTAATGTAAAATTATTTTATAAAATGCATATTTAAATTGTCCCCATTAATAAGTACAAATATATTATATTTGACATAGATATATTGTTAAAAAACTAAATTAAATTTTGTATGCATATCATAAAAAGCTAGACAATAAAAGCTCACGTTTATAAATGAATTTTACAATCTCAGATTTTCTAATATTAATTTATGCAAGCATATTAATCCACAAATAATACATAATAGAATTCTGTCCATAAAAATCGAATAATTTGCATTTATTTAAATACTGAATTCAAAAAAGATCAAATCTTTTGTTAACACAAAATAAAAACTGTCAAAATCTACATTTCCAATATGCAACATTTATTTATAAACAAAACGTGCATATAACATGAAAAACTTTGTATACACAACCATTTATGAATCGAATATGAATTTCAACGAGCCCATATAAATAATCCCACACGCAAATCCCCAACTAATTATATACAAAATCCGAACACTAAAACACGAGATCGGACAAATTTAACAAATCGCACACGCAATTGCAATTTATAACCCGGCGCACCGCCGACGACTCAATACAACAAAGTCGCACAAAAACCAGATCTCATTCGATTGATTACGCCGATAAATCATTTGCAAACCGTGTTCAAGATCCGCAACGAAATTTGAATAATGAAAAAGTGGACTGAAAAAAATCGGATAGTGGAAATATGACGAAAAGTCGCGGGGGGGTCGCTCGATTGTGGCGATAAGGCTGCGGTGTCGCACTCGAACGCCATAATAAATAAGCCAATAATTCACGGCGATCCATGAAATTATAATGAGAGCTTATGGAAAATTTAATCATTAATCAAGATTACATGGTGCTGCATACGCGCAAGGTGTCCCACCGTCGACGGACGGGACCGTTTAATTATAGGGTGGACGTAAATGTGTGGAAAAATTGTGGGAAATTGTATCAGTTTTCCAGGTTTTTTTTTTATATTTTATTAATTTTAAAATTATTGATTTTGAAGATTTTAACGATGTATATAAATTTAAATTTCCATTCACAAAGTATGAAAATAATGTCATTGATTTTAATATTTGCTATGAATCACTATTCGAAATTTCAGATACAAAAGATTTTTTATGTATTATAAATTATTTATTTTTCTAATTGAATTGAAAATATAAAAAAATGTCTTTTTTACGCGATTCTTTATCCGATAAATACTCTTCTATAGATTTATCATAAATAAAATCCAATGATAAACTACACAAAAATCAACTCAATGACCTCACTATCAACCATGAAAATCAACGTACGCATTTCGCACATAAAATCCACAATTTTTCATATGACGCAACACATCCACCGAGCGTTTCTTGGACACCCAGTGCGCCTACTAACGGGTAGCAACAAAAGCCCAGATCGTCCCCATATTAATCAACGACCATTTATTCGGCAACGTGGACAACATTATTTAAGCATTACTGATTATGCGGCCGACAAATGGGCGCGAGATCCAGGCCGACCTCTTCGCCTACAATACGTAACAACGCTTTTTTTTCTTCGGATTTTTTTCCACATAGCTTACTTTACGATGAACCTGTCGCGTGATGTAACCACCGACAATAATACAATCGATAAATACGCGTTTGTCTAAAATCGCTCGTATTTCACCTCGGCGGGTTGTAGGAGTGTGAACTGGGTTCGTTACTAACCGCGGGTGGTAGCTTCGAATAAGTCTCGCCTTCTTTGCGTTCAAAGCGTTCATATATCATCGTATTTTCCATGGGCATTTACCATATAGCATTCAGATCGCCGAAGAGATACTGCCGCGTCGTTTGGTGGTCTTTCTCTTGTGGAAAACTCCGAATTCCGCCGGACGAAGTCCATAGATCTATGTATGTAGGATTCGATTGTATATGAGTTTCTAATGGATGAAAGTTTCGTGTGAGTTGTGTGGTGATTCGTGAACTTTGTACTGTTGGGAAACTATAAAGAATATATTATTTTATAAAAAAAATTCGATGAATTTTCATTTGAAATTAACACGAATTTTCCACGAGGGTTCTGCCGATAAAAAATGTAAAAGACGTCGAAGTATGCGTCGAGCGATCAGCGCCGAAACAAAAACCGGCCGAAAAGAGCCTCGATAAAAAATCAATTGTCGAAAATCGTGATGTCGTCCTGTCAACCAGTCCAATTCAACCAATCATAACCGAAGTCAAAAAAAAATCGACCAATCGCCTCGGATCGGACGACACGATTGGTCCGACATGCGTTTCGCGAATTACCATACGATTAACATGACATTACTCGATTTTTTGCAACGTAATAACAACGGCCGAATTGCCATTGTATAACGGAGCATCGGCATACGGTAAAACTTTCATCGACAGCACTCGCATAAGAGCAAAATCCGAAACACGTATCGCGCCAATATCCTAAAAAGGCAAACGCTCAATGTGGATGACTTCGTCGCGTGATTTATAAACGTCGAACGAACGATAGATTATTTATAGCGAGCGCGAGCCGTATAATAATATAATGAATATATATTTATTTATGCGGCGACAAGGTATCGACACAATCGAGTTCGCCCATTATTCACGTGTTATTATATAACGTGCGGTGGTGAAGTGTAATTCGTGTATTATAGATGTGGAAGGGATGGTTGTGCGATTACGCGGCTCATTGTGCTCTCTCGTGGACTTGGTGTTATTTATGGCCGCACGAAACGTCGAAGAAATTGTTTTAAATTATTCACGGAGCGATGGAATAACGACAGGGCATTGCCGAGGGAAATGGATTTTCCGAGCACGCGCGCAATATGAGAAAATTCGCGTTTTTAAATTGTGCCAATTTTCTGTTCCGTTTAAATGTTTCGTATGTGTGTATATAATTTAATCTTGTGAAACGCATTAGTTTCTATTTGAGCTAAACAATATATGTGTATTATGTATCTTATAGTGTATTACGTATCATAGTGTAATTTTATTGTATTGTGATCATGGCCCCCACATCTTGAAATCGGGCCTAGGGCTAAAGCTCTGTTGACCTCCCCCCCCTAGTGACATAATATTTGGGTAAATACATTCTGAAAATTTTTAACAGTTGAGTTGTAGGCAGAAGTTAGAATTTGGAAACTGTAACTTTGATCATTATAGACGAAGATGGGTGAGGAAAAAAAATGATGTGGTCTTCAAAAGGATTTTGTGACTGTTAAGTAAAGAATCGTTTCAATAAAAATAAAAATATTACTATTTAATAGATATCAGAAAGTCCTTGTCCTGCATTGATCATAAAAATTATTGCACACGATGATGATATCTAATTGTTGCCAATAAAACTAAAATTTATCGTATCGCATCATTGTTTATCGCAACTAATGATTCAACACATTGAAAATAAATCAACCGACAAGGAAAACATCAAAAAAATCAATAAATTTTCATACATTCATTAAACTCGAAACAATCTATTTTCAAATTTATCTTTTTACACGTGCAAACGTGCAATCATACTTAAACCAACCGCCTCATAACCATTCCGAAATTTATACGCGCTATCAAGCTCCCATCCATTCCCCGGCCCGAAATCTCGCAATTAGACGAATCTAAAACAATTTTCTGATGCGGAAATCGGCGATAGTAAATAACCGGAAGATTTTCGCCCGAATCCGATAACTCACGCGCGTGACCACGTGCTCCACATTTGATTTAGGCTGATCGCCGTCGAGGCTCACCCATTTTCACGTCGTCGGTCCGAAATCGGTGTAATGGCTGACCCGTCTATTTTTCGTTCTCGTTATTATTATTTTCGTGTTTATATTTATCACGTGGCCGGCTCTGGGCGTGCGTAAATATCGGAAATCTGACGCGCAAATTGCCGTGGTTTTATCGCTGTAGTTAGGCCGTGATTTCGGTCCAGATTTATTTGGGAAATTTGGTACGTTTGGGATGTAATGTACGAGCTGAGAAACTTACGTATATGTGCCATGAATCGGACGCGCCGGGTCAGCGGGGTTATGCTCGGACTAGGAGGTTCTTTGGTGTTATATTTGCAATGGTTGTAGGAAGTTTTGGAAAGTGTGGTTTATGATTGGGATCGTTGTGGTGATTTATTTGGAATAATTCGGAGAATTTATGCAAAAATTCATTGGGAAAAGTTGAATTCGCATATTTTTGAAATTTGAATGATTTAGTGTTCGATCAATTGGCAAATTGTGAAAGACATCTTTATTAAAATGTATGCATGTTTTTTATAATATTTAAGCAGAACTCTTCAATTTTTTTATGAACAAAAAAATATAAGGAAAATCATTTCATTTCAACTGTAAATAATATAAGCGTAATTCTAAAAATATCTAGTCAAACATTTCAGAATAAAAATAGCAAAATCTAACAACCACCAGACAAATCTACACAGCAATCGACACGCACCAATTTCGGCCTGCCATCACTCAACGACCACCTATCGTCAATCACGTCACGATCGCGTTATTGTCGGGTCGAATTTGGTCTCGACTCGGTTACTTGAGTGACAGACGAGTCATACTAACAGCTCATCCTGCCCTATTCAGCTCCGACGAAATTTATACCATCGCCAAATTAGTGCCATATTTTCAGAAACGTCACAATAAATCCGGTCCAGACGTGCATCGGGTGCACTTTACGGTGCACTTCGCACGATATTTCGCGCCGTCTACATCCACATTCCTCAAGAGACTGATGGATCGGACTATTCCCTCATAACGACTCCCGTATACGTATCGGGACCCTCCCGGTGCAATTTGCAACAGTTCCATCGTGACGAATCCTCCGGGTCTTTTCGGCCAGCTTCAAAGTCGAACAATTGTCGGTTCGGCGAATCGCCAGCGCACATAATACAATGGCGACGGTTAAAGTGCGAGCGGATTTTTGCAACGGACATCAATCACGGACGTTACGACGCAACAATGTATAATTGAGGATCGAACTCGGTCATTTTTATCGTCTCGAGTCTTAGAAGTGAGTGCATCTATGGTACGTGAGCGTTGAATCTTCGACGTTGCATTGTTTCGATGCACTTGCGAAATAGCGCGGTTCTCAAACTGGGGAGTCGAAATGTTTGCACGGTTTGAAAATTCTGCGGAATTGCTTCGTTAGAGCGTAATTGTAAACGTGAACTTCGTCGGGAGATCGCAGAGAAAACTTGGGTGCTTTCTTGTTGTTTCGAAATGGTGAGAAAAGCGTGTTGTGTTGATTGGTTGTTCGAAAAGTTTTTTTCTTCGGCGTGAAGACATAAAATTGAACAGATAATTTAAAAAATCATATGAGGTGATGCACCAGTGGTTGACCATGTACCAGTGATTGACCATTTCTCAGAAAAACGTAAAAATTAAGGTTTTTAAAGACAATAATCTTTCAGAGTGTGCAATAGATTAGCTGTTTATTACATCGTAACTATCGCACCCTTTCCGAAACATTATTGTCTTTAAAAACCTTAATTTTCACGTTTTTCTGAGAAACGGTCAACCATGGTACCTTATGTAGTTGAAAAGAAAGCATTATGCATTTATTGATTAAAGATTTTATCTATATTGAATAATTTCCATGTTGAATGCATTAAAATAAAAATATATTGAATCTAAAGTGTTGAAGTCTCTATTAAAATTAACTATTCAAATAATGATACAATTGAGTCTTTCATGGGCAGATTTTCCGGCGATTTTCCCGTTTGGGAACCGCTGCCGTAGGCGGGCAGAGCGAACTTGGGTTAAACAAATGTCAAGCAAATTTATCGGTTTCCACTCCGACCTTGGTTATGTGATTTACAGTGGTTTCTCGTCCGCAAACTGAATGTTATTTAGAAATCATAAAGGAGCGCTAGCCGTTCCATTACGGCCGTATTAAAACGCATAGTCGGAAATAAATCTTCGGACCACACTTCCAGGACTATCCTGCATACGTGCATATAGATCGCCGGTGCATTCTCATATTATTTATGCCCGCATATAAATAAATCCATAATACGAATGCATCTTCTGTGAATTGAATCGTTGCATAAAGTTTATGCATCGGACGCTGTCAATGCGAGGAAAAATGTGGTCTCTTCAATTGTGATAAGATGGAATGTTAATCAATAAATAATAATATTATAAGGTCGTGTGTATTAGCATGTTTGAAATTCTATATTTGCACGATATGAGAAGTAGAGTGGCTACGCATAAATAAATCTTGTTAGTGGAACAGTGTAATGTTCACAAAAAAAGTCTCCAAACAATATCTGACCACAATTTGTGATATGTAACTAAATAGATAAATTGGTGAGACACATAAAAGCCGTGTCGACAAGTTGTGTTCAAATTCAATTATCGAATTTCCATTATTTTCATGTTGATTAATTCACTCAGAGTGCTGGAGGGGGAAATCAATTAAAAATGCTGCGTTGAAATGAAAATTAATAACAAAAAAATGAGAGTTACGCCCCTTTTAAGAACACTCGGCAAACATCCCGAGCCCGGCCGACTCGGTGGGCGGGGTCCTGATTTATTTATTCACAATCAGGGCTACACTCAAATTATATTTATTAATTAACTTATTGATTAATACAGATTATCGATTTATGAGGTTAATTGACCTTTGATATTGATTAATTTTGTATTCTTTAAATGCACCGGCACATATGTTAAATGTCGAACGTTTCACAAAAGTTGCAGTAACCAGTTTTGAAGAAAATTACATTTGTATATATATAAATGTCGACATATTATTTCGAAAAAGAATATGGTTTTTGCTACAGTTCGTAAGTTATAAGATACAAGTATAACACATTTTATGTGAATATACATCAACCCTTAAACATTATGTGCGTGCTGTACAACTGCTTTCACTGGAATAAATAATGTATTAACTGGTTTTCAATTCAATAGTCCAAGTCCAAGAGATTCAGAATTCAATACCAACAATTAACGAGTTGATTTTGTTTGAAATTTCCTAAGCATTATGATAATTGAGTTCAATAATTGATCAACGACACATATAGGAAAAATTCGTAACACCAATTTAAATTCAATGAACAAAACTTGTAAACCAATTTTTTTTTTTTTGAAAACTGAAATTTATTTTTTAAATTGATAATTTAAACTCAATTCAATATGAAAATACATTAAAAATTTCTAAATTGAAGTCATAGTCATAGAAACAAATTGATTACTTACAAAAAGTGTATTTCAATGAAAATAATTACAAAATTTTGCATCAAATGTAAAAGTATTAAACGTTTCAAATATATTCCATAAAGGAATTATATATTCGTTCATGTTTAAAATAACTTTACCACTTTATGGATATCTTTCATGTTTCATTTTATTAGCATTATGACCGGGAGCATCAATAGTGTATACTTCATAATTGATTACAGTGAAATTATAATCGCCCATTAAACTAGAAGAATTGGCTCCATCTCCATCATAAGAATGTGGCAAATTAGAATAACTTTCTGAATTAGAATTGCAATTATGTGATATCAAAAGATCAGCGCCAGCTCCAAATATAGGACCACAACTATGAAAATAAAAGAATTTAGAATAACAACATATATTTTTATTACTTTGTTAGCTGCAATAAATGAAATACTTACTCTGCATGATAACATATTGCATAAGGTTTTTTAATAATATTATATTTGGATGGAGCTTCTGTTCCTCCGTGCAAAGAAAATAAGAAAGCCTTTTCAGAAGATATATACCCGCCGATATGGCTAGTTTTATGCCATGCAACATCACTAAATCCACCACATATTTCTCCTCTACTTCCCTACAATGAAAAAATTAGAATAAATAAAAAATGTTAATTTCTAATAAATTATCTATCAAATATTTATATTCACCATAACAAGTATCATGGCGGGAGCAATACCATCACAGTGAGCATGAAAAGCTGATGCAGAAAAAGCATGAGATGATGCACGAAATACTAAGCGCCACATTTGTTTGGGTACACCATACCTTTGATATAAAAATTGAGATTAAAAATAACATCATTTCACAATGTATTTCATAAATAAAAGTGCCAAAGTAACAAACCAATTATTTAACATATTCTGTAAATTATGTCTATCTTGTTGCAGTATAACAGATCCAGGGAAAAGATTCAGTGATAATCTAGAAATTTGAACATTGGTAATAGTTAATAGAAAATTTAAAGAAAGCACCAAATAAATATATGTAGAATCGTTTTTTACCTAGGTTGCAAACGTTTATCAAAATCGGGATGATGATTTCGAGCACGAGCATTTGTCGAGTTTCCAACGGTGTTGCCTCCACCTGACGCTGCTCTGAGAGCTGCACGTCTGTATCGCTCTAATACTATTTCCATAGCTACAGCTCCAGTTGGCTCGACTTCTTCTGCAAATACTTGACTATCTGGAAAATTGTACAACAAATTTAAAACATTGCTAATAAAAACTTTATTGCAACACGTACATATATGAAGTTATGTTACCTATTAATAACAATCGAACGTGTGTCATAAGCGGAGTTAAGTGTTGACAAACACGTGCGCGTTCTTCTTCTGCCCAATGTGCTGTCGGTTGAGTAACTCCAGCTTGGTGTTTAGCCCAACTCAATGCACATCTCCAAACGTCTTCTTCTTCCAAACATAACTATTTGTAGCCGTAAAATAAAAATTACCATAAGTAAGATGAAAAAGACTTTCAAAGAATGTTTAAATCAATACTAACGTAATCAGATGACATGATTTTTATTAGGGCTTCTTTGGGCAAGTTTAAGAAAGCATTAGTTTTGATGCATTCTGAAGCATTCTCTCCAATATATGATATACATTTTTCCATCAAAGAAGCGGCGCTTTTACAGCCTGTGAAAATATATAAATTTCAAAATATACTACATCACAGATTTATTTTTATAAAAAACTATAAACTTACTCAGTCGGTAAAATATTCTCAAAGCATAATTATCAATACGTGTGAATTAATTTATGAAAAATTATATCAATAAAACAAAATATATTATAAAATAAAAATGTATTTAAGATCCTTAAAAATAATTACAATACTTATATTAACTTACATAACGATTATAAGTTCACTATAATAAGAGTATCACTTAAAAACAGTAAGAAAAAATGCTAGCACGCTCGCAATAAACTAACTCATATTCTGATATAAATAAGACAGTTTTGATTTAAATTTTTGGATTATAAAAATAAATAGGATTATGAAAATACATTCATCGGTAACACAAACGAGCAATACCGATGCATTTGAAACTTTGTAGTAACTAATCATACTACACGACTACTGTATATTTAGAATGTAATTTAGTTATTGCAAGAGTTACATTAGAATGAAAAATTTAGACGACTCGACCGGAACTAACTAAACATGTAATCAGGATCACTCAAATTGAAAGCAAACGCACGTTAGTATCAAAGAACTGCAAATATAGTGTCAATCACTAGACGTTTATAGGTTATGGCAAATTGGTCTGATGAGGTCCGACGTTCTGTATGAGCGTGATATTATCTCCTTTCATCATGATGCGTCCCAAATGCTTCCTGGTGTTCAATTTGGTGTTGTACTCCTCGGCTTCGTCCAGCACGAGGTTCATGTACTCGTCGAAGCCGACGATGTGGCCTTCGATGCGGAGGTGGATGTTCTCGTACAGCCAGACCTGGACCCTCGACCTGTTCTGCAGGTATCTGAAGATCAGGTTGATGGGCTGCACCATCACCTTCTGCACTTTCGCGGGGCCTTTGTACGACATTTTCGCGCTTTTTTTGGAAACTTTAAATATAACCTAGCCGGCGAACGTAGCCTGACGCGAGCGAACGCCGCCAAACATGCGCGTTGCCAACTTGCGGCTTGATGGTCGTAACGCGGTTTTTGTTGACCAGCATTTTGAGCGGAAATTTTATTTTAATTTATATTTGTGCGTTAAAACTTGCTTTATAATAACTGAAAATATATTTTTTTAATACGTAATTGTTTTTTTTATTATTTCATGTATTGTATAATTATAGTGAGAGAAAAATTAATTTTTCACTGTTTACGCGTAGTCAAAGGTTTAAAATAGATTTAATAAAAGCTTGAAAAATGATTAAATCTATTTCGTAAACGTTAGCCTAAAAGAAACTTGTACACACGACATCGGCATACACCGACAGTAGCACACACTAAACTACCTACATCAAGCGTAGAATACAATTCGTGAAAAATTTCGAAATAGTATGATTCATCATCATCATTATCAACATAGACATCCAATGCAGGATGAAGTCTTGTCAACTGGCGTTGACAGTTTGGGCAAAATAAATTATTAATTAAATTATAATTATAAATTATTAAATAAAGCATTAATTGGATTATTTGTTAATGCAGTCCTCCAATTGTCCTAAACGTGTCGTGAATGCTACTGTCAATGTGTGCTAGTGTATTTTGCGTAAGCGTCTGGTCACCATTAAATCTATATTGAAAAAATCAGGGCTTCGAACCGTAACCGGAAACTGATAAAAACCGAAATTTTTGCCAGAACAAAAACAGGAACCGAACCGGGAAAAAATATCGGTTTATTTCGATTCAGGAAAAAATATTCAAATATTCAAATATCCGTACATAAGAATATTTTTTAAAAATGTTTTTTTAGATAATATTTTTTGGAAAAGTCAGTTTTTGTAAGCGTGTGGTTTTTTTGAAAACTCGTAGCTGAACCGAAAACCACAAACCGAAAAACGGAACCGAACCTAAATATATTTTTTGGTGAACCGTAACCGAAAACCGGAACGAAAAAAATCACAATTCGAAGCCCTGGAAAAAATTAAAAAATTAAAATACCTGATGGTCTTTCTTGTATATCCATAGCAGCAGCCAAAAAAGTGCAAGCACTAGCAACCGACAAAGTGGAAGTGACATGATCTTCACAAGCCGATCTCAATTCCTCAACCCCCAAATCAGCAGCCAACGTCATCATTTCAAACACCCCAGAATCCTGAAGCAACAACTACAACCGAAAAAAATCAATCTCATTCCGTTCACAAAAACAAAAATACAAAATTATCAAAGACTCGAACCTTCCCAGTATAAACATATAAAATGAACTGTCGAAAGGTGTCGGGCAAAGCGTGCTGCAGCCTCACAGGAGTTGGACCGGAACCAGCAGGAGATACAGAGCTTCCTGGAATGCGACATATTTCTCCTCTTTTCGTGTTCTGAAAGCTCTTGCATCTGAAAAGCGAAAAAAATGACAATATTACATGTTTCAGTCGAGAGCACTCCCGCCGAGCAAATATGAAGGAGCACTGCAATCGACACGTCGTACGTTTGAAAAAATTCGGATTCAAAGTGCTCTTCGGGAGATCCGAAATCGTGTTTGCGCTCCTCGGAATCGGAACCGGAAAGTTGTCGGGTTCGAAAAGATTTTCCGACTTTAGTAAAATGCTACGCTCAAGTTAAGCAAACACCGGCTCGGTTTCCATTAGTCTGGATAAATAAAGCGGTTTTTTGGGACAACGAATTGACGCGCCGAGATTAGAAAGGATTCCAATATGTTTTTTTTTATTCAAAATCAACAAAACATGGATTTTTAGTTGACAATGCGATCTGATTTCTACGAAATTTGAATATCAGAATCATTGGGAATAAACGTTAAAAAATCAATATAAAATGTAAAGAGATAAGAAATAATATATTATATTATAAATTTTTAATAACGAGGAGAAAATTCTGAATTCTACATTTCAACACTTGCTTTTTTTGTTGAAAAAAATATATGTACTTTTCAGTACCTTTTTAAATCATGGTTCGGAATATTAATGCGAAAAATCTTTTCGATACAGAAACGTACTCTGTATCATGAAAGTTTTCTTTCAATTTAAAAATATTTCTTTGAATTACTAAAAAGATTTTTTTTATAAAAAGTAGTAAAAGTAATAACTGAATAAAAAATGTGAAAAATCGAGCATATTAATAAAAAAATTATTTGTGCTATTACATTTTTAAAATTTGCAACCTAAGCTACTCAAATATAAAGATTACCTACTATACATTTTCAGTTATATTCGAAACTTCGCAACTACTCAAATCGATAACATTAACAAATCAACGAAAAAAAAACTATCACAGATCCATCAGAAGCACTTCTAACAATTCATCCACAAATCTCAAAAGTCTCAATCCAAAACGCGACATAACACACACATAGGATATTTATAAATCAGGCAGAGTGCAGGTGCAATGGCCATTGTTGCAGCGTGACGTCGGCCCGCGCACAAAGGGCGGACACAAAAAGCTTTTCAGTCTCGCTGAAAAGAAAAACGAAAGCCATGGCCGTAGAATTTTCACGCTAATCGCATTTTCATCCGATGTTCGCGCCTTTTTTCCTTTCCGCCTCCGCGTCCGCTCTTCGCAAACGCTCCTTCGTCCCTTTTTTCCATTTTTGTGTATTTTTCCGCTTTTTTTTATTCCCGTCGCAAAAAGGACCTGAAAATTCGTCCGGCACGTCTGAAAATATTTCATCAGATAGTGGCGCGTTTAGAAGTGGACACGCCCTTTACGACGGCGTCGAGCCGATAAGTCGAGGTGTCCGAATCTTCGCCATGATAAGGAAAACCTTTTTAAATTGTATAAAAGTTTCTTTTTATCAGAAAATTTTGCATATATTTTTTGTATAATATGCAAAAATTATATAAATTTTTACAAATTACATCCATTTTTTTGTGTTTTGTGCTGAAATTTTTATCATTATTAAAATAGGGGAGACTTTTCTAATTCCATGACAATTAGCCACAGTATCACGGAATAAGACGTCTCAGATTCGATCATTTAAGGAGATGTCACACAAAATTGGTAATGAATAACAATATATAAATAATGGTTCGATAAAAAATAAGATTGATGCTTTATGATTGTAAACTTTGTTTAAAATATTTTACAACAGAATACAATATAATGATAAAAAAGCGCTTAATATCATAAAATTATACGAGTCTCCCCTATATTCGATCTAGTGAATATCGTTTAATTGCTTTAAAAAAATTTTGTAATGAAATTTTATTTTATTTATTTTTCAATTTTTTGAAACAGTGGAATTTTTTTATGAACTTCGGTTAAAATAAAATAAGTTAATTTTTTACTTTTACAAACAAAATGTGGTCCCATATGGAACCACTAAGGTTCGTATGAACACAAAAAAAAATTCTTTATCATGATTCAATTCAATTTCATCCAACGTTCAAATCCGATATTCACGAACAAGCAATTTAAGAATTTCTCATTAATTAAATGTACAAAGAATAATGAACAATTCATACAAAGAACCATAAAATTACCAATTCGAACAACACAACATTTACAAAGCGAAACCGAACCTCGTTTCAGAAAAAAAATTCATACGAAAAACAGAGCACAATCACTAGCCAACAACACGATGAAAGGAGGGGCTGAAAACGACCTCCGGTTAACAACAATATATACGGTTACGAAGGTTAACGACGAATCTAATGCCGTCGACCACATAAAAAGGTTTTGCCGCGAAGTTTTCGCTCCGGCACCGAACGAATTCCATTAGTGCGTCGGTATGAGAATAAAGGGAGGCTTTCGGGGCGGATTTTTGCGGCCAAGCCACCTAGGGGGTCATCAAATCCACTCAAATTCCCGTAATTCTGTTGCGGGCGTCCAGAGGCCCTTTCGGAAAGAAATCACCCAGGTCGGCGGGATTAATCGAATTGTTACTGCCTGCCCCCTTGGGATTGGGGTGGTTGGGTGGCTGTGGGTGGTTAGGTGTTTGTGGGCGGTTGGATGTAGTTGCCGCTCGAGTTAAGACTAATCCGATCGCGCGATAATCGACGATATGACTTTGCGAACAAACTTTGCGAGTTCGACACGGTCGCTGTTAAAATGTCGGGGGTAAATGTGCGTGTGTTGATGAAAGTGTTGGTTGGTGATGATGTCGAATTTGGGTAAGTGAATTGTATATTTGTTCAGTTCAGGGTTCATTGGAAAAATGGGATATGAAAATGTTTGGAGTTATGTAAAAGTGTATAGTGCATAGAATGCGTGATATAATTTTATGTTTTGAATATGGCATTCAGTTTGAGATCCATTCTTATACATGTGTATTTTCCTCACATTGAGAATAACTCGGATATTTTGGCACAAAATGAAAAATCATAAATAACTTAACTGACGTGAAATTACGTACTCATTTTTCTTATGGATATTGTATATAAAAAAATATTTCGAGTTTTCCAAAATGTTTAGTATAATTTTTCAACATTGTGATGAAAATATTGTGAAATATTCTTGCAATACATCAATGTCGCAACTTTCTAATACATAAGTATAAAATGTTAAGTTAAGCTGTATTAGCTTCACATTTTCTTTGCTTAATACTTCTGAAAAAAATCAACAATCACTCCGCACAAAGGCGTTTACTTAATTTCAACACAAAGAACCATCAATTTTCCTCACACATCTGGACGCGCATAATAGAAAAGCGTCATAGATGATTTATCGATAAAAATTAATAAAGGAAAAGCGCGGCCAAGCCGCTTTCCGCGAAACAATCCGTCTTCTGGTTTATCATCGTACATATATTTTTCCTTCGCGAAAATAGACTTTACACACGTGCACGAAAGGGATTTTCGCAACTCGTTCGCATTACACAATATGCGCACGATATATATAATAACACGTATGCGATACGTATATTTTCGCGTGCTCTATCCGGTAATGACTTGCGTGAGCGAAGAAAATCCGAGATTTTCCCGAAAACCTCCGAGGAAAGCACTTTTCCACGCATTCATCCCCCGGGCAAGATTGATCGTGTTGCCTATTTTAGTGCGTATACATAACGCGGTCGCTTTAACAAATATTGCCCGGTCTGTTGAATGGAGTGGTCCTTTTCCTTTATGTGTATTTTTTTTTGGGTTTCCGTTGAAAAATCGCGTAGAGGATCCTTCTGAGGACACGCAGGAGATGTGTCCCCCGGTTGAATTAATAGTACCAGCATTTTGTACGGGCGTCGGATTTCCGTCGTCATCATCAGCTCGAAACGAGATAGCGTTGAGTTTCTTCCGAAGATTCTCTCGCGTCCATCCATCAGGACTGTCAACGTTTTTATTTGGTCTTATTAGGTACGGCGCCGAACGGTCGTCGCATATTCCAAATTATGTTCGTTACCGAAATAGGTGATGAAAATTAATCAAATTTGATAGTGTAAACAAAGTTGTTATATAAGTATCTCATATAAGTTGTAACATATCCATTGTAAATAGAATTTGAATTTAAAGATTTCTATTTTAATTGAATATATTTGGCATAATTAGGACTGTAAGAAGGCATTGGCAAGGGGACATTTGCCAAAGACGCTCGAAATATGAAGTGAAGCTTTTTTACGACGATAGATAATATAAACTTTAAATTTATTAATAATCCAAAGAATAATGCCCTATCTAAGAAAAAATCAGTGGCAAATGATCATTTCAGCACTGACCCCTGTACATTTATAATATTTTAAAAAATAATTGCATTTTTTTATTTTAGTTTTTGTAATTTTACTTTGACTGTTTAATTTTTTTATAATATATCCATGAATATATATTTTTTTAAAACAAATAAATTCTTTTGATCTAATTAAAAAATAAATAAAAGAGCACCAAATTTTATATGTAAAGAGCACCAAATTTTATTTTTAAAGGCGCCAAAAACATTGCTACGGCTCTGATTGTGAGTTAATTAAATTAAAAACTGCTATACTCGTATGTATTTCATTTTCTCACAACCCCAATCTAATTGTAAGCCTATGAATAATTTAAAATAATAAAAAGGTTGAATGACTTGTAGTTTCAAACAAATTCTCGAGAAAATTGAAAAAAAAATCCAATGAAGAGCGCTTCTTCAAATTACAACGTTCACTCTCTAGTGGCAATTTAGTGTTGCCGATAGCGATAGAAAACCCTTTCGGAATATGTTGACATTGACTGATTACCGGCGGGCGCCCGCACCACCCGATAATGAAGATTAATTGGTACCGGCACTGTGATGACGTCGTCAACACTTGCTGTATGATGCTGGACGTTGACATCTCACACGACGCCCAGGAAGCATGGTAAATACACACTTAATTCCATACAATTTCAATTGAAAATACTTGAAGTAATCTATAATAGAAGCCAGTAGCAGCCTCCACTTCAATAAATATTCAAATAGAATATATACCGGGGCGATAATAAAAATTTAACTTTTGATGGTTCCCGCTCGGAATAAGCTGTTGTTATGTGTTGAGGTGTGGTCGCGCGAGAGTTCGTCCTAGGGCAGATCCGGATGGCCGCCCTGGGACGGAATTTATTTTCGGTCAGGGGTCGTAAACAAGCGGAAAGAATTTTCCAATCATCTCAACGGATAGTTCCGGCGAGGCTGAAACGGCTCCAGGGCGATTGTCCCGGGGTTGTCACATACAAGTGGTGACAATGTGCGCTCACACTCCCCTGGCATTATTAAATAACCAGACATTGATTTTAATAAAAATAATTACAATTTTAGTATTATTTAAATTATATTTTGAACATCAATTATTATACTTTCATATGACATTAATTAACATTCCACAAACTCAACGATCAAATGAATTAATTATCTTTTTCCACCTAAACAACAAAAGCAAATTCCAACCAAAATTCACATAAAACGTCAAAAATTCACAAACATAAACCCCGAAACGCCACAACAACGCAAACGCATCCCAACCACCAGAACGAAACCCTTTTCACCATCGGCCGGCGAAGGCGCCCGGGGGCTTCGTTATGTCACTCTTCTTTTCGCATCGTTCAATTTGGCGCTTCCGCCCTTTGCACACAGCACCCCCAGCCCACCCTGCAACCACCATCCTCATCATGGTCCGCCCAGGTGTCGAACCACCACGGACGACTGTCAAGCGTTTCGCAATAATCGCGACAAAGCCGACAAAGGAGGCAGTCGCGGCCAGAAGCCTGTCCCCTCGACAAATCCGATCCATTGTCGTGTCTTCAGGTGACCAGCAATTATACGAAGAATTGCCGTCGAGGAAGTACCGGTTTTCCCCTTTTCGTGCGCGTCAAGAACACGCGCCGCTAAATATTGTCGACGGTGTGGTATTGTTGCGGGCGGTTCTCCGTTTGTCGACAATGTATTTCTGAAGGAAGTCGCGTGTGTGTGTCGCTTTTCCGATACGGTTTCGTTTACTTTTTCAATTATGTTTCGCAGAGAAATTTTCTCGATGATCGGAAAAGGCGAGATTGGTTTTACGTATTTTCTTGAATCTTGGGTGTGGGTGTTAAATAAGTTTCAAATATATAAAGTGATTGCTTTTAGTTTCGAACGTTTAATTTGATTTTCATATATATTATAAATAAAATCTAAGACTATATTTTACTTTTATATACTACATTTGTATAACTCATATTTCATAGAAAAATTCAGATTTATAAATACGCATTTCTTTGAAATCAAAATATTACATATTTTCAGATTATATTCGAAAATATCAAGAGTGAGAAAATATTTTTCTTTCATTTTCACACAAAAGAAATATTTAACCCATTTAGACCGAAGGTTTTTTTATGCGAATTTTTTCCTGAAATTCATAAATGTTACATAAAATGGTGTAAAAAAATATATTTTCAAGTAACTTTTTTTTTTATTGTTTCTAGTTTTTGAGATATAAGGTGTTCCGAAATCGGATCACTAGGCACTAGGCATTTTTATTACATTAGAAGAATATACTGTTTTTTCATAATTATTTGGTGACTACTACTAGATACTATAAAAATTATTATTATTATTATTATTATCATTATTAGCATTTTTATTACTATTATAAAAAACTACTTATGATGATATATGATTGCAAATTTGACATGCAAGGCAACATTACATTTTTCACATTTAAATGTTGTGTTTTTATGGCATTTACGGCAACGTGTTTGTTTATTTTGGTTTATTATATTATGATTTAGAGCCAGTGGTGGCCAGATGAAATCACTTGGTGGGCCAAATAAAATAATGCATATCTTTGAAGGGCCACTCATAAATATTTTACAACGTAACAACAATATGATAGTTTTTATATTTAAAATAAAAAAAACGCTGTCTTGCACATTTCAATGAAATGTGCAAGACAGAAGAAGAACAGAAGAACAGAAGAACAAAGGGCTCGAATACCATTTCTTTCCCCGTATTGAAGCTCGATAATTAGCAATATTTTCATCAGCTCTGGCGACACCTCCCATATATTGGTTATATAATTTTATCATGTATGGCTGTTGAACCTGTATTTTTTTTTTTCATTTTGAGAATAACGATTTACTAGAGAAATAGGATTAATTCCAGCTCCTGAAGAGGCAACAGTGACAATACTATTGTCATGCCACTTACAGACAATATTTCCCCGATTATCGCTTTTGAAGTCAAATGCTCCTCTTTCTTTTTTCTTCATAATTTCGTCTGAGTGAATCAGAGGCTTGTCAATTCGATCTTTTCTCACGGTCCCTGTCACCCGATGGTCCATTGAAGTGAGTTTATCGAGTAAAGAAATACTTGTAAAAAAATTATCAAATATGAAATAATATTCTCCAGGATGCTCTTTTGTGAGTGCCTCAACAAATTGAAGCACCACCGGTGCACCGACGCCATATTCTTCATATTGGGTATTTGGATTTTTACCCTGATATGGTTGGAACCAACAGATGTACCCTAATCGTGTTGCTCCACACCAAAACTTGAAACCAAATCGGATAGGTTTGCCTCTAATAAATTGCTTACACCCGTGACGACCAAAGTAGGGAACCAATGACTCGTCAAAACTGAACTTTGTCTCGTTTGGCGTAAATTTTAAGCATCTCTCATTTAGTTCAGTTATAATGGGTCGTAATTTGGAAAATTTGTCCGTCTGGTCTAAATTTTCATTATCAGCGACATGTATATTAGTAAAAATTGACGTAAATCGATCACGCCTCATGGCACCATTGACCATTGTATTATGGGTATCAGCCCTTTGCTCCCAGTACATTCGTCGTCTCGGTAGTAGGACGTAGCCACTCAAGAAAATTATTCCTAAAAAGCATTTTAGTTCTGAGTGACTCCAGCCAAGATTTATTCCTTTTCTATTTAGAAGCGTACAAGTTCGTGTACGTCACAATCATTTCAACTACTTTGTCGTCCAAAAAAAGTTCAAAAATTTCTGAGGGATTTTTTTTTGTTATCTGTTGAAGTTGCGTAACTTTTCCTTTTGGAGATCGTGGGTCCAAATCAGTGATTTTCCATCGGCGTGCAACTTTAGTGAGTTTTATTTTCTTTGTTCGAGGAAGTTCTTGCTCAGTAGAAGCAGGGGTAACTTCATTATCCAAGTCGAAATTAGAATCACATCATAGACTAAATGTGCAGGTGCTCGGAGTAAAGAACCTGGTAGATTATTTATCGTTCCACCATCTTCGTCTCCAGAATCTTCATCCGAAATTGGCGCTGTTGCGTTTTCAGGCGGTTCGATGATTATAGTCCTTGCTCTAATATTATTTTCTGTTTCTAGCATTTCCACAATTTCATTTAACGATAAGCCCTTCGACATCT
Organism: Hydropsyche tenuis; assembly: GCA_009617725.1. Taxonomy (NCBI): domain Eukaryota; kingdom Metazoa; phylum Arthropoda; class Insecta; order Trichoptera; family Hydropsychidae; genus Hydropsyche; species Hydropsyche tenuis. The sequence goes on from VTON01000076.1 coordinate 622,533, forward strand.
TGGGAAAGGCCTGTTTTAACTAAAAATAAATAAAAAATATTAGAGCTCTTTGATGTATGAATGTTTTAAATTTAGTAGTTTACTATATTTATTATTATATTTGTTATTATAACGTATTGCTACGTCGGGTTACCAGATGATAACGAGTTCACTCGCGTCGACGGAAAAGGATGAGGCGTCGATGAGAAGTTGGTCGATTCTCCAGATCGAATGAAATGCGGGGTTCTCACGAGTTATGTGAAATAGGGTTCATTCAGATTCGCAGTTACATGAATTATCAATTACTCAAACAATTATAAATTATAATTGTTAATTATAATAATATATAATAATAATAATAATATATAATATTGTAACTTACAATATTATATATAAATAATAATAGTAATAAATAAATAAACATCAATCTAAACTTTCTTCACTACCGTGCTGCATTGCATTGAAAAGGTCATCTATGTGCCTAGCGTTTGAAAATCGGAACACCCGACTTTACAAGCCCATAATAACGACAATATTAATAATTTCTGTATATTGTGACTAAAATACGGTAGCGTATATAAAGTAGATTAGTAATAGCAAAAATTGTATTTATAGGACCGAAAAAGCAAAAGTAATAATTACCTAAGTTGAAAAAAACTTTGCTGAAATCGTCCAATATTATACGTCAATGTTTATAAATATATCATGACGTCGTTACAGGTCTATGCACGTTCAAATATTAACCAAAAGCAAGCGACACTAACACTATATCCAATTTGATACTTCTAAAACCATTTGTTGTTGATGTTAAGAAGTAAAAAAAAAAAACGGCAACGAGTCTAGTGTTCCGAAATCGGATCACTAGGCTTAAATGGGTTAATATGTCACAAATAATAAAATAAATCATGAAAATATTTTCGATTGAAAAGACACATTACACAAACAAGATTAAATAAAAATCAATTTTCTCAAAAAAAATAAAACATCTTGAAATACAAAAGCCCGAAAATATGACAAGAAAATTTGAATGAATTGGAAAAAAAATTGCGAGACCTCGTCGAAAAATCAAATAAGCCGCCCTCTGATTGAGTTCATTTTTCGCGGAAATTGATTTTCAGCGGCAATTCATATTGCTGCGAAAAACCGCGCTGTGCGAAAAAATAAAGCTGAAAAAAATACACGCCCAACATAAACAAACCTACAAATAATACGAATGCGAATAATAAAATAAAACGTGTGCGGCGATCGAAAACGTTTTGTCATACGACGTTTATGGGGCGGTAAACAAAAATAAAACGCGCGTTTTATGCAGCGCGCAAAAGGTTAATAGAAGACCCGATTGAATAACGATGACAAAGAGAACTTTGGTGAGACTTTTTCTTTTCGTGTGTGAAAGTTTTTCTGTGTTTTCTTTCAGAGGGTTGAAACGGGGAACGGTCCTGAAACGACGTCCTTTACGGCGCCCGTACTCAACAATAAACATTTAGACCTGCAGGGGGTGAAAGTAAACGCCAAAAAACGTATCGTATTGGCAATTTTCAGTAATTTCAGAACGATTTGTATGATATTCAATATGAATTATTCCTAACTATCATCAAATTTTATTTAATATCGTCATCATACGTATCCTATACTACGTTCATTATATAACAAAACCTTTCTAAAATTCATTTGAAACTTGGACATTTTCTTTTGTCGTGCATTCGTGCATGCTATTACATAATTCTGAAAGAAAAATAGTAAATCCTGATACGTTTCAATACTAGAATTTATCCTTTGCCAAATACAGCTTGCTTAATTTCGGTGATGGATAGGAACTACTAAATTCAATAAAGCAAAACCGTCAATATTTGATTATTGAATTTAATCAATAAATATAATACATTGATAAGACCTCAAATATAATAACCCTGTAAAATCCTCCACAACTTTTCTACATCAAACATCAATATTGCTCAAATAGTAATTTATATTCTTGACATAATAAATTGTTATAAATTTTCGCCATCTCCATCGACAATGTGCCGGGTTCGCATTGTCAAAGCTTTCGCATTATGCGGTCTAATGGAGAAGGCATGTTTCAAGTTTTCGTTTCCGGTACGTCTGAAAGTTGGCCGGTTCGTCAAACCGTTTTCAATGCTATCCAACATTATGGGGAAAATGTTAAATTCGCGGAATTTCAACACGGGCGGCCTTTTTGAAATACAATGAGTCGTTCCGAGCGAAAGGTGAATTGCCTTTGTTCGTTCGCTTAATTAGATCGACACTCGAAACAAAAGGTTCCGATCATCGTTTTAATTGTGCGAAATTCATTATTTGTATAGACCTCGCTCGAGTGCTAATGGAAATTCAAAATGGCCAACTATTCAGCGGGTCGTTCCAAATTTTAATATTGCGATATTTATTTTAATTGTTCGACGTATTATGTATAGAAAATGTTTGCTTAATAAAGCCTAAATACATATAATTATCAAAGCTTGAGTCATAGTTAAACACGGCGATTTTACACAAACAACAACCTGATTCGGTTACGTTGCACTTTATTACTCGAGACAACGGCCGACCGAAAGCCTGGAACATGAAACGGCGTCGTTGTCAGTGTACATTTCAAAATTGGGTTGTTGACAAAGGAAGGGTGAAGAATTCGCCTCCCCCGTCTATAGATACTAATGGAAAAGTTATTACCATAACCGAGCGGGTGGTTTTTGGGTCCATGGGCGGGTTTTCATTGTCGTAATGGAAGGCTCGCTTCGTTAATTCCGCGAAAACCTTCAGATTTCCTCAAACAGATCAACGATTTGCAAAAAAAGGACACGCTTCCATGTCCTCAATTAGACTAATATCTGGGTGTAACTCGATTAAAGCCTGCGCCCTACTGCCTGCCCTGTGTTTGTGATTCAATTAAAATTCGGACGTTGCCATCTGGCGCAGTCAACCCCTAACCGAATATGCTTCAGCTGAAACTGTTAGAGGCAAATTCGATTCGTCGCCTAATCAAATATCAGTTTTTGAATATTGACGCGAAATCCGGCACGTTCTATAAGGTACGATTCGGTCAATATTGTTTTTGCGACTTAATAGAAAGTCTCGGCCTCGGGCGACGAGAATCAATCGTTCTTGCGAAAATAGCAACCCCCTTCGATTCGGACTGGACGTTTTTGTTTGTCGAAGCTTCCTTTCCTTTATATGATGTATATTCGTATGGGGGGTGAGTCCGTCCACCGACAAATATCTCATAATTCTGCCGTCGTGTTTGCCGACTTTGTTTTTCGCAATATTTGAAAACGAACAGAGCATGCTAGGACGATTTTTTCATACGGTTCGATTGTCCGATATTGAGATTTTCCCATGATAGCGAAATACAAATAAATTCTTCATATATTCTACTTTTTTTTCAGATTAATCGTAAATATAGATAAAATATAACTACACGCGCCATCCATTTGAATAATTCCACTGGAAAAAATCCACGATTCACATATGATACAATTTGCAATTCATATTCTCTCGTTCGCGTTTCCACAAAAAGGAAAACCGCAAATAATTTCGAACCGCAAAAGCGTCTCGCCGTCCCCGTCTAGTAATGGATTATTGTATTTATAATTTCTGCGAAACGAAGGGCGGTTTTCAGGGGGCTGGTGTGGGCGGCTGAATTGAGTCCCCGAAAGCCATTGTGTGCGCTGTCATTTTAAATCCTTACGTAGAACCGTAATGAAGTTAGCAGTGTGCAGGGGCGCACGATGAATTTACAAAAAAATAATACACATCAAAAACGGGAGGCTTTTTAGGTAAATTCAAAACGTATAGAAAGGGGGATGGATGTGCATGACTGTGCGAAAAAATTAAGCATTACTAAAAGGGCGTTATTAATTTTAATCCACGTCGTTAATCTTGCGGTGACTGTTAATTTTACATCCCATCGATTCTTTTGTATTGTGAAATATATACTACAAAAAAAGCTGTTTGTAAGTTTATATTGTAATATGAAGGGGACGCATAATTTTATTATGCGATGTGCGCAAATCGGGCGCAAAAGAAATTAAAACGCAAATGGATACAATCTAACTTTGTGCGTTGCTTATTTCAGAGTTTTTAATTTTGTTTCTGGTCGTGTTTTTCTTTTTGCGCTCTAAGTGCCATTTTGACGAATAATTAATAAAACGATTGTCTTTCCGCTTTTCGTTTGCTTTTCGCGGAAGTAATGCGAAACTTTTTCGGCGAATTTTAAGCGTATCGTTTCATGCCTAATTTGAGATGGAATAAATGTAAAATATAAAAAAGTACAAGATTAATTTCGAATAAATAAGTCGCGGTTATTTTAATTAACGTAGCACTTTACGAATTTTGAAAATATAATATTAAATTTTTTCTTAAACAGAAACGTGCTAAGAATATCAACTTTGGGAAAATTAAATGAAAAACCTGGCTGAGAGTATGATCTTGTGGGCATATACCCTCTCTTCGTGAGGTCCAAGCAAAAAGACGATGTCTGCAGAATCCTGATCTTCCGAAAGCCTCTGCAAATCCCTCAATAATCCTGGAAGACCAGCATGCTCTCCGCCTCCTCCAGCACAACACGGACCGCACATAACACCCCTACTACCCATTTCAAATCGAATTTTCGAATCGAAAAATAAACAATTCAACAATACATGTCTAAGAAATTCAACCGGTATTTTGACAGACGCGCCTTTTGACGTTTACGCAGATGGCAGCACTGTAGCGCGTCTGTTTATATTTCCAAATTCTTAAATTTAAAACACGATATGTATCAACACAATTTTCAATTATCTTAAATATAATTGAGAGAAATATTTTATATGTTATACGAAGGCACAGTTTTATTTGAATTTAATACAAATTTATTTCACTAATTGTCACTGAAATTTATATTAAATTCATCTATTACGATGAATATATGTATTATTTACGTTTTTTTTATGAAGTCTATTCAAATATTTTTTGATGCAAACTGTTTATATGAAATATTTTAACTGATATGTCAAAACAAACATAGCACTATTGCATTGCTTCTAATATTCAACTCTTTGTACTTATTACGTTTCAAAGTATATTAACATTCAAAATAAACATTCCATTTGATCATATTCGTTAATTTTTGCACTAACCAAATGACAAATTTGGCAGGTATGTCCTTGGAACTGGACGCGGACGCGTCCGTATCAAAACAAACTTTGCACAACTTTAACACTTGAAACTGACACTTTTTTATAAAATCACGCACTTAAAACCACTATCAGTCAATGCAAAAAATACACAAGTATCGAATTCAACTCGATTTTCGCAGTATTTTTTGACTATAGCAGCAAACATAACCTAAAAGGCGAACGCGAGAAGAGCCGCCTCTTATGGTCAATGGCCCCAGCACCGTTGCCAAACGACTGGTCGACAACAACAGGTATATAACAGGTAAAAAAAGCACAGGTCGCCTTCGGTAACCTGTTCTTCCGATGGCTCCTTGTCCGATTCTAGAAAGACCGTGAAAATAAATTGAAAAAAACGTATTAACATCGGGGGGGTTAAAAGTGCCGTAACAATTCAGAGCACGGTCCTGAAATTATTGTATGGGGCGTGGAAGGTATATCTTTCGATAATGAATTTTAAATTATTAAGTCTTTTTATTTTACTTGAAAAGTCATCGATTATACACCTTAAAATATATACATCACGCCTTGTCTAATCACAATTCCCTTAATGAACCGACTCAAAGCGGCATACTTTTAAATCGTAACGACATTCATATATTCATGCATGGCGTTTAATTTACGCCAAAGTTTCTCAATATGCGAACTCTGCATATTTATGAATAACCATGAACGGAGCACTGCTCGAACGCCCAGAACTTTTAATAAACTTGATTCAAATTTATACCGCGCAAACATACGCGCGAGTTTATACGTAAGTTCAAAAGTCTGAAAAGCACACTCGATCTTATCGAAATCGTTCGGTTCGTTTCAGTCGACACTTTAACTTTGTGCACTAGTTTTCGAGTATTAGAACTTCATTCTAAGATGTTCCGAATTGTGATAATCTTCGAATTATTGTGTAAATAGTTTGATCGCATTTTTATTCAGTGCAAGTTATCGAGTTTTGGAAATTTTGTAATTAAACTCAATCCTCTTTTTACGCGGTTCCGAAATAACATGGTTCAAAAAGAAGAAAAACCTATTTTTTTACTCGATTTTTTCACTTTAATACGCTATAAAATTTAAAAAAAAATGCATTATTATACCACAATGATAAGATTCAATACAGGCTAGTATACTGTTATAATTAAATGTATCTAATTATAGTTATTAAATAAAAAAATGTTTGATGTTTTTTGCTGATTTACATGGATGTTTTTTTTTCACATTACACATTTTTTATAAAGTACATTTGGATAGAAGTTCTATCCAAATATACTGATGGAATCTTATGTACAATTTTTATATGGTCACCATACATTTATTTTTTCAAGCTGTTTATTATTACACGGTAGTCTCTGGAACATATTCCCCGTGTAAAAAAGGATTGGATATATTTTATTCAATGTTTAATAACAGCAAATTGAAAATGTTGGAAGACGTATAAATAAAAGAGGAAAATTTCAAGGAAAAAGCTTTTTTTTAATTATATCAGAAGTTCGAAAGTTTGTGATAATGAAAAAAAATAATTCTTGAAAAGACAAGAACATGCATCATACTTTACCAAATAGTTTCGGATCAATAATATTTATCTATAATATAATATTTACCGCTTTATATGTCGCTTAACTACAGTGATTGATGAAAAACAGCGCTCTCAACGAGATTAAACCATTCTATACATAACTGCCAATATTTTACACACCAAATCGAAACTTTTAACAAAACAAAAAAAAATCAAAACCAATCCAATTAACGAAACACCTAAATTTCGATAACACCAAAGCGAAATATCAAACCCGTCATCCGAACAACGCAAACTCCCACAATTTTAAACCATTACACTAAATCGAGTCAAATGCATCTGCGCGGAGCAACAACCGTGCAAAGTTAAATCGGCACCATCATTAATTCGCGAACCATTCCAACCAGTACCCCATAGAACCTCATACTCGCGGATTACGCGATTTTTCACTTTGGCACAAACCCGCTGCCGGCAATAGTGCCGATTTTATCATTAAGGCTCCGAAATTTGCGGTCCCGAATAATATGGCGCTCGTATTTGTATGGGTAAGCGCGTGTCGTTGCGGACGCAATTTAGTCGGCGGTTTAACGCGGGAACAATTGCCGAAATTGAATCAAATATTTATTGCGGTGTACAGAGCGAGAGGCAATTCGGGCAATAAGCGAAATTTTGGTCTGGGTGCGTGTATGGTTTTTGCGATAATGTTCGGAAATTAGTTTAATTGAGTTGATGCGTGTGCGATTGCGATAATTGGTTTCCTCGTAATAGAGGTGCTTGTGTAAATAATTTTATATTAGAAATTGTTTGTGTTGATTATAAATACGGAAGTAAACTCCATCTTGTTCATGAGATAAATTTTGTGAAATTAAAAGAGCAGAAATGAAAAGTCTAGCGGAGACATATAAAAAAATGGCGCGAACACAGATGAAAACGGCTTCGAAAGGTATATATCCTGCAATTTCCTTAATGACATCATTTACCACGTTGACGGAAAAAAGCCCTTCTCATCAGCGCTTTCGGAGAAAAAGCCGTTTTCTTCGCGATACTTTGAGAAAATGCGTTCGTCTCAACTGTGAAAATATATACCGAAATATACAATCAAAGGATAAACACACTTGCCTATCTATAACACCAAAGAAAATTCGTTCTCACCTCCATCAAAGGGAGAACGCGCTCCTCTTTTCGAATATAGAAAATTTGGAGAATCCGAAATCGTTCTATACTATCTATAGGCAGACTAGATTATATGTGTGCTCTAATTGCGTATAATTTGAAGTGTTCTAGGCGCCCCAACGACACGCGAGTGCCCTCTCCGCACAGTGTTATAAATTTGGGTAATTTGTGCGAATCGACAAAGCCTTCGGGCTTCGAGCCCCGTTTCATAATTGAAAGGCGCTCTCCCATAATTATTATTCACCCCCAATACGTCAATTAAAATTTAAATTCGATACGAAGCCGAGCGTTCGCGTGTGTAATTAATCATTTCGAACGCGCGAGATGACTCACGGGAGACTAAAGGCAAAGTCGAGTGTTGGTCACGCGAATTTTACTGTTATTATATTTCGGTAGTATTGCAATGTTGATTCGTGTGGATATCAATTAAGTATTATCGATTTATATTAAAATTTAAATGGTAGATAAGAGTCCAATCGAAAAATAAATAAACGATATGATACTGATAATAAAAAGGTTGAAAAATGTATGATGTTATATATTATATTTATTTATATCAGTAATGAATATGAAATATATGTATGTTTATGTATTACAGGAAGTGTCGATGTTGTAAATCCGCTGCGGTAGGAAAAACGAAGTTTCCACACTCCAAAGAAACAATAAGCCGACCAAAACCCGAGACCGTTTTCCGATTTTCTTTTCGGGGCCGTTTTCATTTTTCGATATTACCATATAAATTTATTCGCAGGGGTGCGCAAAGCGAGGGCGCAACTCCCACGTGTAGTTTCTATACTTCCCTTTTTTCACCCACTGCGCTCCATTTCGGCATATATAGAATGACTCAAAAAAAAAGATCATTTTTGCTCTTTACAACGATTTTTATATTTCAGAATATTTTTTTTTATAATCAAAATAATATTTCATTTTTTAAAATTCATAGAAAACACGATGTAAAATTTTCCGGTCATTGAACAATCGACAGCAGCGCCACCTGAATTTTTTCTTGGTATGTAATGAAAATTGACAAGTCAAATATCGTTTTCAATTCCATTTATTATCCGATTTTTAATCATTAAAGACAATTTTTATAATGGTGGAATATTTCCGGGATTGTCTATATACAGAATGCCGTTTTGAAATGCAAATCGCACGTAAAATAAAACCCGAATTAGAGCCGCATCGGACGGATCCGGATCAACGGGACACGATCCGTAAAATCCCACTTCTAACCCCATTAAAAACACATCGCAAAAATATCAAGCATTTGTTTTTTATTCATAGAAATGCAAATGGAATTGGACGTTGAAAAATATTGATGATCCGTTCAATTCAAAAATCATGAGATCGATAATTTATAATAGTTTTTAATAAAACGTATAGATGTCACTTTGTATTTTTTCTTGTAAAATGAAGACGTGTGGGGCATGAATTAAACCAATTGAAAGCTACGTATGGGGATGAAGCATAAAAGGAAAATTTTATGAGGGGAAATTTTCCCTTTGTGTCGACTTTTCATCTCGAAGAGGTGTGAAAATTTTCTAGAGTTGGGACTCGCTATTAAAAAAGTTGAAAAGCCTAGATACGGCGAGGGGCGAACCTACAGGAAATGTGACGAATAATAATAATCGAAAGCAAATTTCGAATCCCGGAAATTCATTTTTATTTTCGTCACCCGGAAACCTTTACCAAAAATACGATAGACATTATCAAATTTTCAATACATTAAAAAAAATTCTTCATAAAAAAAAATCCTCGATAAATCAAATAATGTTAATTATACACACAGATGGCAATCAGTGCATTTCCTGCACGCATTTTTCAGCGATTGCCGTATTAGATTCCACTGAAGGGCCTAATCGCGTCACCACTGCAATTACCGGCCATCCGCTTCGGCTGACAAGGGGTTAATCGCGGCGAAAAATAAATACAATTTCCTGCGGCGACGTGTACTACGCCCTTCCCAGCAATTTCCTACGTGTCAGCCACTAGATGACCACCCCCTAGCCGATGGCAGACATCTAAAGGGGATGAGCGGTAATAGCTCCGGAGCAAGGGTAGCAAATCGAACCGCAACGTACAGACAGATGGACAGGCAGTGTCCGTTGACAACAGACAACAATTGCACTAACAACGCGTCGCAGTTGTTTCGATGGACTAAGCTCGAATTGAAATAATGGCGTTGCGGTTTCGATCTTCTGGTTCGGTGGATTTGTCGCGGGTGATGTGTCGGAAAATGTACTGTGCGTGTGGGGATGCAGTTCGTATTGTGTGATGGAAAAATAATTGGGAAAAATGAGTAAAAAAAGGGGGGGGGCCAACGGCACGCGGTGTTCCCAAGCGGTCACCCATCCAAGTACTGACCGCGCCCAATGTTGCTTAACTTCGGTGATCGGACGAGAACCGGTGTATTCAACGTGGTATGGTCGTTGGCAATCATCCGTTCTGTATTTCATATCCGCAATTGCCATTGATATTTTAATTTAAAAAATATCATCAATTAAGTAATTTACTAAAATTCGAATGTAATTATAACACGAACGAAACCAAATATAAAATATAAAATTAAAAAATAACTGCTTTAATTCTAAACTTGAAACGACAAAAATGTGAATTAAAAAAAAGAGGGGCCAACGGCACGCGGTGTTCCCAAGCGGTCACCCATCCAAGTACTGACCGCGCCCAATGTTGCTTAACTTCGGTGATCGGACGAGAACCGGTGTATTCAACGTGGTATGGTCGTTGGCAATCATCTGTTTTGTATTTCATGTCCGCAATTGCCATTGATATTTTAATTAAAAAAATATCATATCATATCATATCATATCATATCATATCATATCATATCATATCATATCATATCATATCATATCCCTTTGCGCTCGAGCGTTTTTGGCGATAGGTGGCGTCAGGAACTCGAGAGAAATTTGAGATTTTCATAAAAATGTCGATTTTTTTTCGTTCTTCTTTAGTTTCGCAAATCGCGATAGTTGATGTTACAACCGCTAAATTTTGAGAATTGACTAAGAAATACACGGACGTTAACGTCTATAAATTATTTTTTTAAATTTTATCCAGTGGTTCTCAATATTTAAAATTTGCGAAAAAGTACTTTTTTCATGAATCTCTCTATAAATCGAAATTTAGTTACATGATAATTTAAACATACAGCAAATTTATACTTCATAAAGTTGTGAACTATATGAATTATATCTCAGATCTTTGACATCAAGAAAAATAATAAAAAAATGATCACGAAAATTGGGGAGATTTTCTGAAATTTCGTTTAAAAAAAAAATTATAAAAGTGTTATAACTTTATAACCAATTGTTATTTTTTTAAGAAATTTGCAGGAAATGTGTAAAATAGTTTATTGCTTAATAATTGTAAAACTTTTGATAAAATCTATAAGTGATTCTTAAACTTTTTTGCTCTTATACATAAAAATTAATTTTTGAAAGTGGAAATAGCTTGTTGTTGGCAGTAAATTAGTAAGATAATTTAAGGACAGGGATAAATTGGGGTATGGGAATAAATTTTAGAAGAGATATTGAGGTAGAGATGGACTTTGAAATAGTTTCAGGGTAATTTAAGAACGGGTATAGGAATGTATTAATTCAAAACCAAACAGGAGTTTTATGTCTAAACTAGTGAGTATTACAAATAATTTCTATCATCCCTTTGTACAGTAAACCTTCGTGACTTAGTTTACAAATAAAATCTATTTTATCATTTTTGTGGAAATTATTTTAAGCTACAAATTCAATAATAAACATTTTTCTGTAAAAGTGAAAATTAACGAGATATTTACAATAAACCGTTTTCGATTATCTTTGAAACGACGTAAAATTTTATTTTGCACTCAAATCGATATGAACTTTTGATATTTTGTTAAGAACTACAATATCAAACTATATGCCAAAATTCAAGACTTCATCAACTTTCTGTGAAGCGCAATATTTTATTTCCTGGACTATGAAGTCATGGATGACAACGCCAAATTGTAATGTTTGCGCGAGTTTCAATAAAACCTTTGTAAATATTATAATTATCAAAATATTTAAAAAATTCATCGAGGAACATAATTAAAGGGATTTTTAGGTTATAAAGCGTAAAACAAAAAAAACTCAATTCTTTAAACGGTTCTTGGAAATACATAAATAAGATAGAATTATCAACTTTTTTTGTTAAAATCCATGAAAAATGGATTCGTGTTTTATACCGGTGTATAAAAATTTCATTTTTATACAGCTATGAAGTTAAACAAGTAATATAAGTAATTATATTTATCTACCACTACCCCATGCGCTTCTAAATTTGGTTCGCAAATTGTGTCGAAAAATACGAAATCTAAATTGCGTGTTTTCGTGTCATAATATTCGTATATTATTGAAAATGTGGCACCAAATTGAAGAATATATATCCTATTTTATAATTCATTAACAATACAACGTTTACTTGATTTGTATAAAAATAATTTTATCAAAAACAAAAATATGAGCTTGGGCGCCGTACTGCGCCCGGCCGATCAAGCTGATTGTGAGAGTTTTTTTTGGGCGCGCGTGATGCGCCCGTCGATGGGAAAGAGTTAAGTAATTTACTAAAATTCGAATGTAATTATAACACGAACGAAACCAAATATAAAATATAAAATTAAAAAATAACTGCTTTAATTCTAAACTTGAAACGACAAAAATGTGAATTAAAAAAAAGAGGGGCCAACGGCACGCGGTGTTCCCAAGCGGTCACCCATCCAAGTACTGACCGCGCCCAATGTTGCTTAACTTCGGTGATCGGACGAGAACCGGTGTATTCAACGTGGTATGGTCGTTGGCGAAAAGTGTTATATTTTTATAATTCAGAAAACATTTTAATTTTCTGATAAATATGTTAGTTAATTTTCATAACGATAAAATGTTCAAACACTACTCTTTAATTCAACACTAATATTTAAAGCACAATAATTATACGAACTTCGTTAAAATCCATATCATACAATATTTATGATTCTAAAGTTCCAAAATCGCACAAATTAGCGATAAATTAAATATTTAAAAACACAATCTCGATTTACAGAGACGATTTAATTCATTTTTATTACACTTTTCGCACATAGCTTTTTAACAATCGCGAAAATCTCCCGAACGACTCCCACGAGTCGCGTAAAAAGCATAATCAGCAGCAAAGAACGCGGCGTAAATTAAACCGCGCGAAAATTCAAACCGTCGAATATTCCATAATTAAACATTCAGGATGAACTCATTAGGGACCCGCCGGCTCAAATACATCCTAACGAACCTCCGAATCGAAAATCGATCGGTAGTTTGATTAAAACGAAGGGTATTTAGTTACTTCGTTTGGACTTCGAAGATGTTATGCGGAACGTCGTCGGTTGGATTACCTTATTCATGAGCGGCTTTCTTCGGAGGAAGCTTTAACTTCGTTAGTTTTACATTCGCTTTTTCTCAATTTTTCCATCCATTTTATTCGACGACGTGAAAGCGGTACCTTTTTGAAAAATTATCGCAGTCGTTTTATCTTCAGTGTTGCTGGGGATTTTTCAATTCCGTTTTAAATTAAATTGAAACTCTTCTACTTCTGTGATTGATTTCCAGGATTCATATTCGATTTGAAACTATTTATCGTAATCGAAGTTCAACGTCGATTAATATTAAATTTTAAACAAGTTAAAAGTAGATATTCTTTGCTTCGATGTTTATATACGAATTAAATGAACAATAGCAGTTGAAAGCAGAAAACATCACGTGTTTCGATTACAAACTCCCCCCGAGGAGTTGCAGAAAGCTTCTCACATATCAGAGGGAATGTTTCGCTGAACTTCCTGTCAACTTCTCCTTTTGCATATACACTTCCTTATCTAAACTCTGTCAAACTAGTTGCTGCCCCTTGTGCGCTAAATCTCGGACATATGTCGTCCATTCTAACTGTTAAATGGCCATTTGTTTGCGAACATCTCAATTCAATTGAATATATGACAATTGCTGCACAGACATTTGACTTCGATTCGAATCAATAAGTTCCCACAGTTTGAGAGCCGTTGCAGGAAACGTCTCTTTCAGCCACTGTTTGAAATGTTAACAGATAATCGCACTGATTTGAATACTCGCTTGTTCCGAACGGTCGGTTACCCGCTAATCAAACCTAATATTTGAGTAAATATTTGACTTGATGTTCAAATGATTTACGAGTCAATCTTTCGACGTTACATACCCTCTTTCCCCCTTAGAAACGGAAGTCGAAACTGGAAAGATAAGCCTGACTTGTGTTTGCTGATTATGTTCGGTATCTGCACGTTTATAAATTTAGAACTATCGACAAGGAATTTATTTTTAAATTTTATTGCTCAAGGAAAGATAACGTGAAAATTGAGTTTTTATTTTTGGTGGAAATTTATTATGGTAATATAAATATTTCAAACCATACACTTTGCATCTTATATTATATTTTAATATATTATAAAATTTACAAGACGTTTAAAAATTGTACTGACTCATGATAAGTGAAGCACTTCAGTTGTTATTTATTCAACATGGAATTATGATATTTCAAATACACGTTCTCGAAATGTGGTCTCTTTCAAAAAAATAAAAATCTTGGCGACCTGCTACATGACTAGTTAAAACCCAAACATGTCAGTCCCACTTCAAATTTGTCACATCCAGACATGAAAAACACTCGGATTTATTTAAATAAAGCCATTTTGAGGACATTCTAAAAGTGTTAAAGAAAAAACATGTCACCTTCCAATATGATTTGTTATTAAGCCGAAACGAAAAGTGCATATTTTTAGGTATAACGACACTAGAAATTATTTATGATTTATCTGTATTGTGTTAAAATTGTTCAATATAACAATATTGACCAATTCGAGGGGCCGTTTTGAAAAATAAAAATTCGGCTTATCGACAAGAAAAATTTTTGTGTTTGTTTGTCGTTTGTAATACATGAAAATATCGTGTATACGAGCGCATTTCAAATATACGTGAACATTATTGACATACGAGCAGTTCGAGTTCGATAACTGCCGTTACAATAGTCGTTTTGTGTATGAGATACACAATATTTATTTATTTTGAAAAAAAAAAAAACATTTATAAAAATAAAAATCTGTTTTTCATAGCGAATTTTCTTCTCATTAATCTATTATATAATATAATATGTATTTTATACAGTATATATTTTCTATTCGACATTATTCCTTAATATATCTGAAAAAAAAAGATTTACATAAAACAAATGTTTTTTTATGAATTATTATATTTTTTATAGAACTTCACGTAATATAATAAATCTGGCAGTTCAATTGTGAATTGTGTAGTTCACTCCTGCACGACGATATGTTGAACAATATTTACTCTGCGTGTACAAATAACAGCCTTCTTACAGATCATCACGCAGTTGAAAAATGAATAAAAAAAAAAACAGTATGTACGTGTGTAATACGTTATTTGAATAACACATATTTTCATTATTCAATATGGGTGATGTCATACGAACGCGGAAACTTTCAATTGCACCTATCCAAACTGAACGACGCCCAAATACGAAAATGAGGGGAAATTTACCGTTTTTTATTGTAGTTTTTTCGAAATTCCAGACGAAAAATAAATATCTGTTGTCGCATGAAAAATGTTTCAACTCGTGAGATATAGCTGAAATTTCATTTTTTTTTTATAAATAGTAAAACGTATTTGATATGCCGACATGAACAAAACTGAAAATCAAATTATAAAATATTATCTTATTGATTATTTTTTCTAGAAGATTAATCTCTAAAATTTTCTCATAATCGTTATTTTTAATTGTGTCAATTGCCATGACTATGACCACTTTTATGTCCACGCATGCGGGATGTTTACATAGGCAAGAACGTCAGACATCTGTAATTGCCCTCGTTTATACACAAACATAATATATATTTTTTGTTTTAAACTGAGCAACGCAAACAAACCGTTAATGTGTCATTAGTTCGAGTGTTCAAACAACCGGCGATGAATTATTTATATGGGCGAAAGCCAACACACAGCAGATCCGATTCCCCAGAAAGAAGGAAGTCCTGATTATGACTTACGATAAACAAAATACCAAGAGTCAAATATTCATAGATTCTTTGCAGAATCGATTCCGTTTCGGTGGACGAGTTAATTATTCTCAAGTCGCCGGTTAACTGCCTGGGTTGTCGTTAACTGTCGTTGTACGCATCCGTTAACTTCACCATTGACTTCCAGTTACTTCCTGCACAGCGGTGGTCCAGCTTGTCCTTTGATAATTGACAATGGTTAAGGCTTCGTATCAGGGACATCATTTCAGATTTTTTTCAACGAGAAGGACAGGCCAAAACCTTTTGTTTTTCAAAGAAGCGTTTTGAAGCGATAATTTTAAGCGATAATTTCAAAGAAGCGATAATTTTATTACCATTTCGGAAACATTATTTTTTTGCGTTTTTGTGACAGGAGGCCCACTTTAGATGCATGACCCGCCACTGGTGCATTATCTTATTATATAAATTCATACTATTTCTAAAAATTTAGGGGGGGAGGGCAACTTCCCCCCAATCCCCCCCCCTCCAAATGACGTCCTTGCTTCGAATATTGTGTGAGAGATGGCGGTGATGTTCTACTATTGAAATGTTGTCTAATCAACTCGGGAAATTTTTTTTTTCTAGTTTTGCGGTTAGCGTGATGGTTTGACAAACTTTGCGTATTTGATCGCTTGCAAAGTTTTCAAATTAGTTCATGTGAAACATGAGATTTTCATAGTGCTGAAATTGTTTCGGAACCTTTAATGATACTCAGGTATATGTAATTTGTTTCAAAAGTCTTAATTATTGATGACGTGTGTCGATCAAAGTTCAGCAAGGGTTTTAATTTAAGTTATTCACTTAATACTTTCAATAATGATTTACTTATACAAAATATAAATATTCGTTAATATTGAAAAAACTAAACATACCTAGAAAGTTACAGATGTTATATTGTATTCTAAATAGGTTATTTTTTTAATTTTTTATATAAAAATTCTATATTTTCATATTAGGTATTGGAAATAAATAAAAATCCTCACAGTCATTGATCTAAAATTCCCAAGAATTCCGTATTCGATCAAACGCATTTGCATAAAGCCATAAAATTGAATGAGAGTTTTCTCCTCTTCTGTCTACAATAGACAGATGGCGCCAGTTTGATTATGCAATTTACATACGAATCCTTTTTTATGTGTTCATTGATTTTCCTCATTCGTTTTAAAAAGTGCACACATGTGAACACATTTCACATCTATAATATATTCAATAAATAAACTACTCCCAAATCAATAGACTCAATAATTATTTCCATTCAATTCTGCGTCTCAAAGCTGAGAACATTTACAAGTCGAAACTGCCACTTTCGAGAATAAATCATATTAAAATTCCATTATTGCTACCGTAACACGACAGCGAGCTGTGATATCGTTCGAATTCGATAGATAAATCTCGTTATTGCCCCTTTTCGCATTGCAGAACGTTTCCATAACTCACTCGGTAACGGCACTAAATACGAAAAGGTTCTTCACCCTTACACACTACAACACCATGTAAAAGTTAGCGTGCTTTGTCGCATACAATAAACGAATTTAACCCAAACGACGCGTATGCTAATACTCTTAATATTTATCTTTTCGGCCGTATGTGACCGCGTAAATAGCTGTGTTTACCGAGTATGGTTTTTCCAGGAATTTTCCAGTGCTTTGGAAAAATCTTTGCCGTTAGATGATTGAAGACGTCTCGATTGCTTGTCGACGGCGCCGACGGCGCTCAAGTTTCCAACTAATGAAATTGAATTATATATCGTATGACTATTGTCATTTTGTTTTTAAGACAGAAGTTATAAAACAATACTTAAACCGCAGCAGTTCTCTCATTATGTTTTTATGACGCGTCGAGTGTTTCTGAGTAAATTAAATTTTTTACTTTGTTTTATTATGATTGTCTCGAAATAAATTCAAAAGTTCAACACTTCAAGTGTATTGTAAGAGGTTTTTATGTTTCTAAGGCAGTATAAAAAAACGTTTTCAAAGAAAATTAATCTCAAATACTTTTTTCAACATCAAATAATTAATGATATATTAAAAACAAACATTTTTCAAATATTTTAAATACAAATTTTATTGAAAAAATGTACCATAAAGTTAACTTTAAACCACCGCTTTAAAATACATATTTTAGTCAACGTATATGAGAGCAACATGCTATCATATGAGCGATAAACACAGCGATGCCTCATCGTCGCAATTCCTTTATTGGCGTTTTGTTCTTCGGACAAAGCGTCGGAACAACCCTTCGGGGGCCATCCACGGGTCGACAAACCCCAAACTCTCCACAGCCCACACCACCAAACCTAGTATAACACGAAATAATGAGACTCCGGGTTTCAGAGTCGGTTAAGCGCGTGAAATAATACGCGCGTGGCATTTTCCGCGACATTTTCCGGCGGTGAACTTTCCCCGGAAAACGGCGACTTAATGGGATTCCGACGGCGAATTCGCCTCGCATTACGTCCACTGTAATTATTATGTAATGTCCGTGATCTGTGCGATAGGTTTTTCCGATTCTAAATGGCCCGTGTTATATTCAAAGGCGGAATTGGGCGATATTTACGATCGCGTTACGTGGTGTATGTGGACGTCAAAATTTACGACGGTTTTATGATATGTTTTGAATGGACGATGTTCGTGATGTTCGGCGTAAATTATTTCGTACCCTATATATTATATGAAGCGTCTTATCTAGAAATTTTACGACCATTTTAGAAGGAAGATAATTACGTTGTGATGTTTCGCATTAAAATGTCTATCCTAATAAAAATCGTGTCTTTATATACTGGAGAAAATTCGATATCGCGTTGTTATGAATAAATTGGGGTAGTGTAATAACAATACGGCAATATGTAAAATGTGCGAGGAAAAAATATTATATTCATCGACCCATTTACGTCAAAAACAAGCAAATTGGTGTTACCCACGGGACAGATTTATTCGGGAAACGCGAGCGAGAGAGAGAAGAGCTCTTTTTGTGTCAAGACGTATTATACGATATTATATTATATTTCGAACAGATTGCTCTCAAAGTGCCCCCGAGCGCCGTTTAAAATTACAACGATAAGAGAGACGGAGAGCGAGAGGAAACTTTTTCGCTTTTTACATTATTGCCCCGACCGAATTACGAGAGCGACGTTATCGCGAAATTAATATCGAACATTACGACACTCGAATTAGCGCGCAACATCCGAACCGACGCCATTTTGCAACGGACATAACCTCGAACCCGCACAAAATCCGTATTGACACGAGTTGACTCACAAAAAATACACTTATATATGAAATACATAAATCCGAGCACGTCTCATTCGAAAACGCCTCGAGAATATTCGGATTTGGGTCACGGGGAGACATTGAAATCGCACACGTCGTTCTTCGCGCCCCGCGGTAATGGCGAGTTCAGTGTTTGCGCTTGTCGGTCAATAGATGGCGGCTGACCGCCCCTCCGTGACGCGAATTCAAATCGCAATTATGGATGGGGGCCCTGCGAGGGGGCAGAGCGCCCGCACGAGGGTCGAATGACCAACGAGGGCCTGCGCCCCCTCCGGACACCCCTAGGTGCTTGAGGGCTAACTTGATTTTGAGGAGTCTGCGACTTCTTCTGAGCCAGTCTAGTGTGGTGCTCGTGTAGTGATTCATAATCGGGATGAGAGATTGTATAGCATGGAATTTTCAAATATATAAACTCGTGCAAAATTAGTACAATTAAAACGCGACGTAGTACACCGGTTAAGTCATTTCTTAGCGTCGCTTTCACCGGCTCCACCCGCTTTGGAGGGTCGCGTTTTTAAATCGGCACCGGATTTATGAAATCCCGAAAGAGGGAACGAGAGAAACTCTTGCAGGACTAGTAAGGATTTCGCCCTGGGGCCCCACCGAAGGGCGGGCTCGGGCGGAAAGGAAAAGCCGCCCTGCGAATGCTAATGAGCCCTCGGGCCCAAGTTTTTCCGCCCAAGCCGTTTCCACACTCAATTCACAATTTTAATTAATTTAAAAAAGCAAAGAAAAACCGCGTCGGAGTGGCTCTTTTCACACCTCTTGGTCCTTTGATCTGTGGACGCTTTTCGTAGGTCTCAAATTTGAATTTGAATTTTTTTCGAGGATCTCTCCCGGTTTCCGCGGGAGGGGCTTTCTCAAAGTGGAATAATCTCGTTTTAATCCGTTCCAGACTAGCGTTCTGAACATTAGCCGAAGGTTGGTTGTTCGTCCGTGTCCGGATATCCTGCGACCCTTATCTACGGTTGACGGGAATCATTCGGATGACAGTTTAGGGATGTGGGATTATATGAGCGTTGCGCAAGCGGCGAATATGTCTTTGTAAGCATAATGATAATGTAACGTTACATGATGGGCTATATATATAAAAAAAATCTTTATTTAATTATAATACATATGTGACTTTGTGAGGATTCATTATGTTGTTATAATATTTATCAAGGTTGTAATAAATTCATATTTCTTGTTTGTGTGTACTAACTTATATATATTTTAATACATCAACTTAATGTTCTATGAAACGTAACTACGTACTTTTGATTTCCTTTCTGAGCCTTAATTAGAGTTTCCCAATTTATCTCAGTCACGAAATTTGTTTCAGTTCCGTGCACACATTCACTTATTGTACGACTTACGCTGTTGATTTATTTTCAAACAAAAATTAAACTAGAAATTTTCCTGAAATGTAAATACTTCAAAATTGTTAAGTACTTTAATCAGTAGAAAATTATAAGCTCACCACATAAAGATACATATTTCATAATTTAATGTTCTTAAATCAATTTTGATCGTATAATAAAGATGTGGTGAACCAAAGCATATAAAATCTCTAGAAAGCGCCGCCAGATGTTACATCGCTTTATTAATTCCATTATGTCGCATATTGTCGTTGTACACACTAACTGCAAGCACTTTTAGAATCGCAACACAGACATTTCTATACGGTTCGAAACGTATGACGTTAATAAGAACTTTCAGAAATCAACCATTGTAAGGGGAAAAAGCAAAAATGGGGCGAAAAGGTGACAGTACTATAGCGGATCGTAAAAGTTGCAGCTGAGGGAGTCATTTTCAGCAGCTGCCCGGAGCACTTAAACCTCTGAAAAAAGCACTCCGGAGGTCTCTTTAACTAAAGACTAGAAGCTCGCCTCTTTAAATTAACAATTGGCCCGTTTTCCATTATAGTCTAAAATAAATTATATCAAAATTTGTATTGAAAACATAAAAAATGACACATTGTACATATAAAGCACGAAACGCCAAAGAAAATTCAAATCCAGATGCCCCATTAAGGCTCATACGAATTCGTTCAAGCGGACGCATATTAAGATGGAACATATTATATTTTCGCATATGAATACGAATGTAATTTACGAGAGCAAAGCATTCGGCCATGTACGCATTCGCGTACTCGTAAGAGAGAGCATATATAAATTTAATGTGTTTGTTTGCTATTACGTTCGGCCGTATAGAAATATCCGCGAAATGTTTGTATTATTGCGCGCTCGCGGAAGCTTTATTTTGATTTACGGGCAAATTCGCATTGGCGAATGTTATGAAGCCGCGGACCAAAGCGTGATTTACTACATGACCATACCGATCCTACATGGGGCATATTTTCCACTAATTCGGTACTGAATTTACGATTATTTGACGCGGAAGAGACCTCTGAAAAACGATCCGTAAAGCAATTATTGAATTTCCAATACAGAATCAATTTAGTGAATACTTTATGTGTTTTATTCGATGGTTCAAATTATTATTATTATTTTTTACGTCGAATATTCGTGCAATAATTGAAACGTTAATGAAAATTTAATGCTCGGTAAAACGGCTGATTTATGTTCGTTGAATTGATAAGTGAATCGATGAAATATGTTTGCGAAAATTTGGATCAATTATAGAGAATATGGAAAACGAGCTTAAATATAAATGAATATTTTATATATTGTAAATTTCTACGATTGATTGTTTATATTATTTGAAATGTTTATATGAGAAAATTTTTCACAAATGTAAATATGAATTTATGAAAGTGTTTATAACGTGGCGTTATAAAAAGAATCCTACTGGAAAAGTCTGAAAATTTAGCTTTCAGTTCATTTTCAAAAATAACATATACATATTAAAAAAATTTATTAAACGAAATAATTAGATCCTTGAGACAAATATAATAGCACTAAAATACCATCCTCATTTACGAGCTCACTAATCACGATCGAACCTCACCTCGAGATACTTTCACGCGACAAATTCGCTAGACGCGCCGTAATTACTCGCAGCAAGAAAGTAAAAATTTCCCCCGGAGCGTGAAAGCCTCCAAAGGGGCAAAGGCGTGGGTGTTTCACGCATGCATCGTCGCGTCAAAAATGGCGAAAGGGACGATCCACGTCAGCGTAAATTACGAAAAAGTTAATTGTTAAGGCGCGAAGGCTTCCGAGGACGCGCGTGCTGTTGAGAATTTGGCGCCAATCTCACGCTTCGCGGTCATTAATCATTCGAAGACGTGACACGTCTACCGAAACATGAACACAGCTAATGGAGTCTGATTGCGCGAAAACCTGGAAATGAAAATTCAAAAACGGGCGCGAAAATTCTAGCGCTCATATGTGTCGTTGATGCGAGGTGTTTCTTCGCGTGTGCTTATTAGGCGTAGGTGTTGAGTTTTTGGGAGGAGGGCGTCGGGAGGATTTGTGCTGTGATGTATCGAGGTGTTTTTTCATCTTGTCTCCGCTGACGTTTATCGTTAAATGTGTCTTCGTTGATTATGTTGAGATATGGTATCTGTTTAAATCAATTTGTGACATGAAAGAATAATGATAAATAATGTATCATTCGTTGAAAAAAATTGTTGTCTCGGCATTGATTTTTATTAAATAAAACATTTTTCTTTTCATCTTTTAGTGAAAGATGTGGACACATAGTCTTTTCAAATAAATAATACATTATGTATTATTTATATTGACACATAAATAAAACATTTCCCTACCATAATACAATAGTTTTATTCAATCTTTATATAATATGAAAAATAATAATTTCCAATCGAATTTCAACCACTAAAAACGATCAACCACCCATCACTATCATTCTCTAACGCCATAATTTCGCCAAGTTCAGCATAACGCATTTAATCCGACACATGACAGTTGCATCTCCTCGTCGGTCGAATGCCCATGACGTCGTCTGATGGGGGCCCCCATATCCCACGGGGGCAGATTCCCCGACGGGGGCCTCTATCGAACCCCTTGTCCCCTCCCACAATGTCCCCTGCTGTGGCTATCCAAACAAATGTCACATGCGACTTTGGAGCCCTCGTCAAACTCGCAGTGTCGCCGATCGGATTTGCATTGCAGATTTTCAGACGGCTCAGATATGGAACTTTCGCAATATCGATGTCGTATTAATCTTTTAATTAAATCTGTTTTTGAGTGATGTTTCGCTCAGTGTTTAATTTGAAGTTTTTTTGCTAGAATAAATAACGAGTTTCGCGTATAAATTTTCATGAGAAACTCTATTTATGGAAAAAATTCTCGCTGTCTCATAAATACTACGCTGACACCGATTAACGGAACCGTTTAAGCTAATCTGGACATAAAAAATATTCGCCCTTACTTAAGCGTGGGACGGTCTGAAAATAATGAAATTCTCATACACTAAAACCGCATATTTTATTCAGCTGAAGTCATTAACGGCTAATGTTTCGCGAAAAACGCAACGCATACTAATGAAAAGCACTTTTGACGCACGCCCGTGCACATGTCATAACTCGGACGTGTTCGGAATGCGGAAAACGATTCCAGATTTGCACGCCTGAAAACACTACATACGTAGTTAACATTCGCCAGAAACTCAGGTGAAACTATCGCGTATTGAGGCATCTAATTCTCAGGTACCACCGCATTAGAGAATCGAGCCTTTAATATGCGAAGTTTGCCAATAAAACGATTACGGACACCGTTTCGCGAATTTCAGCGCTAGTTTCGCATTGACGATGATAATGGTAATTGGCTTGTAGACGAGACTCGCTTTAACGTTTTTACCCCTTTGACGTGGAAGTACTCGTGTGGCTCTTTATAGCGTTGTGGTTCTTTGGAGCGACGTAGAGCTTTGACTGTGCCGCACTGCATCTTGCTAATTAAAAAAGAAATTGTCGTCTTCTTCGACGAGTGCACGTAAAAAGGACTTGTATGTACATTGTCGCAGTCGCTGGTTCGTCAATCGCGTCCCGATGGACAAAAAAACAAGGAAAATACGAGCCAAATTAGCCCCTCGACTTCAAACGCGAAGCGCTCATATATGAGTCGTTGGCGCTTTGTGCATATGCATTTCTAAAGATTGCTTCTTGTGATAAGAGCGCTTTCTTGTTACGTGCATTCTGATTTTCGTAGTACCACTCGAATGTGAGCTCTTTGCTACTGTCGAGTAGTGACTCGTTCACGAGAGGTTAATTATAGTCGAACTGACGGCGAGAAATGGTGATTAAGTTCGATTGTTATCTAGAGTGATAATAAAAATAAATTGCCAAAAGCTCTCATAAATAATTGAAATACTACACTCAATTCGAAAATATAAAATAAATAATAATATAAACATTTTATTTCCATATAAAAGCAAACGTACATTAAGTCTCTTTCTCATGTCATCGATACGCCATCGATAATGGCCACAAACTCGCACTCGAAACGATCCGACATGCGAAAATTTCATCTCCTCCCCCCCAACCACGACTTGTACGTATAATAAAATATATTATTACCACATTTGTATACATACGAGTAATAAAATACATTTCTTCTATTTTCCCCCGCATCGACGACGTGTCCGTTCCCATTAGCTTCTGGACAAAAGTAGGGATCGCGATTGCGAACTTGCCGCAGCAAAGTGCACCTAGCATTCAGAATATCCTGTTCCTAATCAAATAAAACGCAGAATCCATTTCTGGGGGATCCATAGAACATGGATGGATAGATTGACGTCGGGTTGTTGTAGATGTTGGAACACGTGTATTGATTTACCGCGATGCTAAAGCGCTCGTAGTTTATGCTGTTATATTGCACGCATTGTATTACCGTTAGGGTGAGTGAGATTCTTCTAATTTGACCCTTTTGTTTATTGTGTGATATAATATTTTGCTCGGTGTGTTGGCAGTGATTTGTACTATTTACTCTGTATCTAATTTTGATTGTACAACCAACCCTCAATTTGAGTTATAAACGATATTGATGCTCAACTGCGTATCTAGGGACGCATCAACATTTTTAAATTGAAAGCTAAAAAATTCGGTTGAATTTCATTTAAAAATTATCCTTTTCCTTACGTACTTTTTTTTCTAATAATCCGCAACCCAAATTTGTACGTTCGTTTCACAATGCACGAACGAGGTTGAAATTTAGCATTTTCGTTGAAGCTTTCACATTTATGTATTCTGATTGTTTTTCATATGCGGGTATTATTGTATATACATTTGCGTTAATACGGTATTGTTTTGAGTCGGTTTCGTTCTGAAAACATTATGAACGAGCGAATGCATTTCGTTTCGTATACACGAAACACCGTGTATAATTTATATCGCGTGCTATTTCAAGTTTGACTTTGTTGAAAATAAGCAAAGTTTAACAAGGATGTCTGTGAATTCGTTCAAAAACACGTTTTCTAAGATATCTATTATACTATTTTTTTATAAAAAAATCAATAAAAATGATTTCCAAATAAATTATTATTTTTTTGCTTACTTTTCAGGTCCTTAGAATGGAAATTTTTATCGAAAAATATGTTTATGACAGCGTTGAAAATTTTCCCCAACGGAATACGATTTTTCATCTTGACAGGGTGACCCAGTGGTCCATTTTTCATATTTTTTCCAACAGATTGACAGCCCTGTTCATGCGATCGCATCTGTATTTGATTAATCAGTTTATGTGCTTTTTGAAAACGCATATGCTCGCGTCGATCAAGCGGACTGTGTTTAAAAGTCGATCTTTCTTCTCTTATAGGATGCGAATTTCAAAACACATCAATTTTGCGACTCATGTTTTGCCAGTTGTACAAACAAATTAAGGTTCTAATTTATAAGCGAATTAAAAACAGGTCGAAAGAGAATTACGCGAAAATTATAAAGTAGGGAAAACATTCCGTCGGATTCTAGAAACAGGTCAAACGAATTAAATAAAGTTAATTATTTTCACATTACGATTTTCCGCCTCCTTCTGCACCTTTCCACCGAAACCGGGTTAAAAAGTTTCTGATTTATGTGGCAATTATATCACGATATGCGCTAATCCGACTTTGATTTACCGACATGGCCGCCGACGTCCGTGCGCGTATGCGTGCACAATTCACATGTGTTCGTCTCGCGAAAAGGGAAAACTCGAACATTTCCAAACAGGGGAGGGAAAACTAACGGGGATTTTTCCGTTCGCTGAAAACTCCGAAGAATTTTCCCGCCGATTGCGCCGGAAATATTCAGTTTTTGACGCGAGCGCGCGAAACTATGCGAAGCGCTCCCGCTCGTAAATTTCGTCCGGTTTCAAAAGCATTTGACACAGCGCTTCTCAAACTTTGATCTATGTGATAAAGGTCAACAGTGTTTTGATGATATTACTGAAACGTCCGAGGAATGTATGTTTTTGTGCGTTGTGCGTCCGTTTGTTCACTCGCCCAAGACGCTTCGAGATAACTTTTTTTTTTATAGGAAAATATATAATATTTTATACTTGATTTAATTTTTATTATCACATTAAAAAAAATTATCATTAAATTATATGATTAATTCCCTCACCGAAATACGACTTGGGCTAGCGCGGTGAGGTATAGCCTAGACTGCCGCATTTGTCTGGTAAGGCCTTGTCCTGCAGTGGATAACTTATAGGCTGCTAATGATGATGATGATATGATTAATAAAAAAATAATTTATCATTGTAAAAATACTTCATTTTTTATTATAAAATAACTATAATCGTTCTAAAAATATATTAATAATGATTATTTTTTAAATCATACAAAGATTCTATATATTATATAAAAAAAAAACGTAAAATTTCTTTCATCGGAAAACACCCATCGCTCCAATTCTCACACACATCAATCAAAAACACAACAAACATCGAAAAATCCCGACAAAAACCAAAACCAAAAAAAAACACAAAGTGCATCAGAGCAAAACACGAACACTTCCAAACGCAAGCACGCCGGCGCGAAAGGTTTCCCGTGTAAACACACTTATATGAAATTGCTTTGCGTAAAATAAATATTTGCGGGGGCGGCGGTCTTGCTCGCACTAAAGGGGGGCCCACAAGACGGGGGCCCCGGGGGGCGCGCTTACGCCCCCTTGAGCCATGGAGCACCCTCTCGCGAGACACCTCCGGCGCCCACGCAAAGCCCCCAGCTCAAAGCGACGCCGACTATATGAAATTTTCATGTCTCGAAGGAAACTGATGGAGACTGGGCTGGTGCAGCGTGCTGCAAAAAGTGCGGTGCCTTGACGGCGAAGTCGAGGGTTCTCAATCTTTTTGGTGGTGGGGTTCAATGGGATTGAGTATTCGATTTCGGTCGAATGTGGTTGTTTGTGAAGGAGTGTTCTATGAATTGTTTTTTATGTAATCCTATGTAGAGCCTTAAAAAGGACTGAGAGATGTTAACAAAGTATTTGGTGGAGAATGAAGTAGTTAGTATTAAAATACAGTAAAGTGTAGGAATTTCTAGATTCATAAAAAAATTTTGTATAAAAGAATATTTGTAAATTATAACATAATAATATAGTGATTATAAAAAAATATTTTTGATTTATATAAATTATCGATTATCATGAAATTATTCAATTTTGTTTTTTTTGAAATTGATATTTGTATTGATCTCAGTGAAAATCAAAAATATTACGATATTTTAGCTTGAATAGTACTTATATTTCAAAAATGATATGTTCAGTAGATTTATAAATATTTAACTTTTCACTATTCATGTGAAAAGACTATGAAAAATATAAAATACATTCTTATTGCATTTGCAAGGACTTGAACTTTAGTCCATTTGTTCAGCTGTCACAATTCCATTGTAATGCATAAAGAGTTCTATCATCGTAAAGAATATAATAAAATATCCATTATTTAAAATATAATAAATTTATTACATTCCAAACTATTCAAACGAATATATTTAATATTAATAACATAAAAATATTTAAATAAAAAAAACATTTTTATACACTTCCATAACAGAAAATCATCCGACTTTCCATATTTCCCGCGACTCCTTCGCGAAGCGGTTAATATGATTTTCATTCAAGAGCGCGTCGATTCGCAACTTTTCCGGCATTTCGAAGCGCGAAAATTTCCAGTCGGGGAATTTCCCGAGCTCCGAACGGAAATTAAACCCGTAGAGACGGAATTGTTACTGCACAACCGTGAAAGGAAGCGGATCTGAACGCTTCCTTCGCTGCTTTCCTTCTGATTGACATAATCGGCTGCACTCGATAATCTCCACCATCTCGACGGAATTTTCTTTTCGTTTTTTTTACTCTCGGATCAATTTTCCGGGGGGTTTTTCGAAGGCGTTTTCCGCTACGGCCGTCTTTCATTTCCCGTTTTCGCCGATGCGGAGTCGCCGATTTGGAAATGCAATAACCGGCTGGGAGTCGCGAAATGAAAAAAATGTGTATGGAAATAAATCGTGGAAAATTACGGAGTTCGTTCAATTTGTGATGCTACGGTTCGATTTTGCGTTTCGATGAATGATATTAAAATTGTCGAGTTCGATTTTTTTTTTAGTAATATTGGTGAAATTGAATTTTTTTGTATTTGTGTTTGATTTTATATTTGAAATAAATGTATTAAACGTGTCTATAAATTTTCTTGCATCACGATCTCGTATTGATAGATATTGAAAAAGGTACATTTGAAATTTTATATGAAAGTTTATTACAGCGCTTAGATGACTCTAGTTCAATACTACATTCAATTTATTTTTATATAGATAAATTCAGTGATGAAAAATCTTTGTATTATATTTTTTTATATTTACTAAATCAACAAATTTGTATTAGTTTTAATAAAACAGTAATTTGAATTACTCAAATCATTAGTTCGTTCAAAAAAACTATTGCTTTTTTTTCGAATATAACAATACAGATTAAATTCACAAATTAACAAAGAAGAATGTTTGAGTTTTACATTTTTTTATGACTTCGAACTAGGGAGGCCATTAAACTGGTTAACTGGTAAATGACCTATATAATAATTCAATAATTTACCGGTTAATTTTTAATATTTACGGTAAATAAAAAAAAATTGTGTTTCGAATATTTTTGAAAAATGTTTTTTTGGAAAATATTTAAAAATACAAAAAAAAAACAAATTTTTGTCGGGTTCTGTAGATGTATGGTTTTTTTTTTGTTTTTCGCTATTTTTTTCAGTATTCCCCGGTTTTTAAATAAAAATTACGGTTAATTTTGTTTCCCTATTTCGGACTACATATCTCGGAACTAATTGTAAGATATGCTTGAGATATCGGTCATAGGTCGTATTAAATAAACTTTTAACTTCCAAACAATCAAAAAAAATTCCTCGTACCTTATACTCCATCATTTCGATATAAAAATCGGATCGTAACAGAAAAAGGTTGCCCGCCAACTCTTACAAACTGACTCGAGCGAGTTTCAATACAACTCGTTACGTAGCGCACATAAAGAAAGGTGTTCGCTTTACTTTCTTGTTTCGCCAATCCCGGGGCGTCTTTGATGCAATTCTCCCAGGACATATATATGCAATGCGAATATGCGGCCAGACCACCCTATACCCTCGGGTGCATCCTTGCTGGAACGTCGGTGCAACAGGATTTGCACTCATCACGCGCGCATTCAAATAAAATTTCCCCGGCTGCGGAAACGGAACGAGGTTCGTGTTATTTTTTCAATAGTTTTTCCTTTTTTGGTTGGAATATATGTATGCGTTTCGGACACGCGAATTTTTTCCTTTTGCGTTATCGCATCATGAGAGAATGCAGATGTGGATAATAGGGAGGTCTTATGTGTGTATGGTGAGGGTCGTTTTGAATGTCTGAAGTGTAGGCTTTTGTGTTGGAAATTCAATTTGATTTTTTTTTAATTGTGTATATCTTTTTTATTATTTTGTAAAATATAATAAAATTCAATTTATTTATTTCGTTTAATACATCAATTATATTGATGAGTGTCAAAAGTAATATTTCATAGAATCAGTCTATTCAGTAATATTTCATAGTTTCATTATTTTCTATAATATTTCATTATATCGTTCTATTCGGACATAAATCAAAGCTTTGTATAGTTGAAATTATACAGTTTTCATTTCGCAACATTTTTACATCAATCGAACGAATTTGTGAAAAAATAAACATCTGCGATTGAATCGCGTGATGTCGTATTATAAAGCACTAAACTTTTAACCGGATCGTTAAACCGTTTATCGCACACCATAACTCGTATGACGAAAATTAACTGAATTATTGCCGTATATGGCTGCAATAATTGTAAACACGGTTGTATTTTATTTTTCATAGCTCGTATAAATAAATTGTTTTACAAAATGTGGCCCTTAAACTAAACGTATATTATTGGAGCGTCATTGTATAAAGTGTCACCGTAAGATATAATAAATAAAATTACATTATCTCTAATATTTATTTTGAAATATAAATTTCATACACACGCGGCAATATCGAATTAGTCGAAAGTGTGAAAACTGTAATTGAATCACTTCACCGTCGTTTGGCTTTAGGTACTTTTGCAGAAATAGTACGCGCCAGTTGACGGTAGATGTTAAAGGTGTTTTTCGGCCTGCGGCCTTATTAGGGGCTTTGTGGTGGTTTGAGGATGTTCCGTCGAACACGAGACCAGCACGAAGGCATTGTCGTCGTCGTGCTGCGGTTCGTGCTCGTCGTTTTGCTTATATTATTCGAGTGTAGGGCTCACCTAGGCGGCTATTGATCGAGGTGTCGCGCTCGCTTGCATTGCTCAGCGGATAGTGCATTGGAAACATTTGGTGGCAGAGCTGTTGCATTTTTTATTTATATTTTTATGGAATTGTTTAAATCGATTAAATAAAATAAGGGTGCGATTTATCTGTGTATTGAAAAAGTATACGTTGTGTTTTAAAACGGTTTATTATTGCGTTAGAATAATATACGATATGCATTAGAGAATTTCCTATTGAGAGCATCATTTTATTTGTAGTGTGTAATGAAAAAAATAGTTTGGAATTAAAAAATAAGATATGATCAATAGAAAAATTCGGTCAATTTTTTTATCTATTATGAAAGTTGTGAATAATGGTCATGCGGTTGGTATCTCGTCCTATTCATGTTTATAGCATTGCCGACCTTTATTATTTATTATTTATTATTCATTCTAATACACATATTATTCACTTTAAGTTACAGATATTTTTTGAATGATCAAAGTAATTTTTCGAATGCACACATTTCAATGCTGATGCAAAATGCACGCATTATTTTTTTAATGTACACTAATTTTATCAAATGCACATTTATTTTATAAAATACACGTTTAGCTATAAAATAATACTTTAATTTAAATAGTCAAAATGTATTTTTGTTTGCGAATATTTTTTAATATTAATACAAAAGACATGATGTGGTTTTTAGTATTTAAAAATCCTTCAGAATTAATTTCCCTTCTATTAATTAATTCTCTATTTTATAAATCATTTCAATCGTTATATATTCCATAATCTTAACAAATAATACAGCTGAAAGCATTTGAAATTATGACACACGGCTGTCGCACAAAAGTATCATTGCGCCATAAAACACTCGGCATAATAAATGTGCAGGGTTTCGAGGGTTGACGACACCCGCATTAGCAGCAACTTCCATTTCCCCGAACCCTGTGCTATGTGTGAATAACGAACGATAGCTATGTTGCCAGTTAAAGGGAAACCGTGGCGCACATAAAAATATTAAACTCGTTCTCGACGGGAAATTATCTTTTTCCTTCGATAAGAAAATTCGATTCGAGATCCGATCGCGGAATCTGATAAAGAATCTCGAATGTTTATAGATTGGAACGCGTTTCGTTTGGATTCGAATTGATGCCGCTTTCAGCCATTGTTCGTAAGCTGAAAAATTAGTATAGTGTTGGAAGTGTGATGTTGATGTATTCATAAAGTTTCACCGTTCGAAACTTTGTATAACTGAAGGAAGAAAAAAAACTCTAATCTGCCTTCTAGCGCAACGCCATTAAGTGGTTGAATGTGGTTCCACAAATGTATGTTGATTATGTTATATCATTTATATAACTAATTAGCATAAATATTTAAATATTACTCTTTTAAAATATATAAATATTAACTATCGATTATGATAAATTCAAACCAAATTCATCGTTCAAAAATCAGTTCTTATATTATTATTTTTTAAATCGAAATATAACGATCGATTTTAATTTGTTGCTAATGAAGATTGAGTACATAAAAGACGTATTTAAAAATATAAATATATTGATTTATCAGTGAAAAAGCAGTAATGATTCTCAATTGTTGAGAACCATCGTCGTTTAAGCCGCTAGCAGTCAAGAGCAGTGATGGATCACCGTGCAAAAGAGACGACAACATTCGAATTTTCCGATGGGGGTGAACTGGTGCGAGAGGGACATAGCACCCCTCATAAAGAGGGTGGCCAACAGATGCTCCCAAAATGCGTCCGATGGAAAATTCCAACTAATTTCGTATATGAAAATCCACAGATTCAATAATACGATAAAAATAATTTAGTGAAAATGGGAAAAAAATCGGAAAATTGGATAGTACCCGGAGGTCGTTTGTAAGAAATGTACGTTGTATCCTTATCTGAAAGAGTCGATCGAAAATCGTGATCTAATTATAGTAGATCTTTTTTTCGGCGTATGCGTATTTAATCAACGTGAAGGGTTCAGCTGCTGAATTAATCCTCGGATATCAAACAAATGATCGCAGTAATTATTCAACGGACCTCAGAAACAAAAGGGAATAATGGATTGATTTCTGGACGGAGCTATAAATCATCAGGGTATTCTCACTCTCTCTAGGATTTGTACTCGGCAATACATGAAAGCGGTCCTGTATTATTCAGAATATGGTTGTCCGATTTGTAATCTATTATAATAATTAATTAACTGATGTAAACTCCCTTTGAATTTGATAATACGTTGTGGACAAAATTAGATTAATAATTCAAAGTTCACGAAATATATTTGTTACATATGTATATAATATTGTTATATAGTGTAAGTTGTTAAATCTATCTGAAACGACATCAAAATGAATAATACGATATTAAATCAGCGCGTACAATAGAACTGTCGATGAAGGGAATTTTCTCGTTTCCTGCGGACGCCATGGAAGCGGTATAAAAACGAAACAACGACTACATCGAAGGGGAAAAACGTTTCATTAAACAAAACAACCTTTACCTACATTATTCGAATTATAAGTTATTGCGAATTTTCGGCGTAAAGGTCGAAAATAACGAACGAACGCGTTCTTTAAGGTGAAAGAGTCTCTTTAAAAAGCCCCAGTCCGACGAGGGTTGAAATAAAGCAGAGCCTTCACACAAATAACCAAAGCGCGGCGTAAAAGAGCATTCGGATCGTTAATATTCAGGGGCTGTTTTGCGTGAAAAATATTCTTTTTCCCTTCTCTCCTCTGTATTTTAACTTCGAAGAATTCTTTTTAAGTGGCGAATCAAACTTTTCGACAAATTCGTATACATTATGTATACGTTTCTTTGGAGACGTCTCGACTTTTCGCCAAAGCGAGCAGACGCTTGATTTTGCCGGCTTTTACGTTCGAATGATTTTATATTAGATTTCGCCCGTGGACTGTATTTATTATATTTACAAAGTTTATAAAATATTCGCGCTATCACCGATCTGCGAGTATGTGGTTTGAATATTTGTCATTATAAGAGATTCGCTCCAACGGCTGTAATTAATCGTCTATATGGAATTGAAAAGGGTTGTAAATAACCGACTGAAACGACAAATTCTGTAATTAATGTGTAATTTGCGAGCTTCTGTGGCAATATATGGAATTTGTTGTTGCTCGCACGACCTCACCGTACTTCATTTCGTAATATACACACATAACGTGCTGGAATTTCTCCAGTAATAATTTATGCGGATAATAAGATTGGTCTTATATTATTTGTCATGAAATAATGACAGATATTTTCCACTATAAATTAATATCTTAAACCGAATCTGACTATGATATATGAATCTAATAAATTTTGAATATTTTTTCACTTTTCTTTTTTTCACGTGCCGGGATCAACGTAGCATTTAACATGGCTATTGAAATTCTGCGTAGAATTCACTTCGGGGTGGCAAATTTTCGCGGGATGTTCGTCTGCAAATATCTGTTGACATAATGAAGTATTCTTGTGCATCGTCCTGTCTGCTAGTATAATACAAGAGGTCCTATTCAATTGCGTTTCGAATCGTTCCCGTTTGAACCGAATCACAGGAGACAATTATCGCCGATTTAATTTATCCGACGGGTTTTTGGATAGGGGAACGAAGCCAAATTGTAAGCGAACGCAATATGAATAATAAGCGAAAATGCGAGAGGCAAAAACTGATCAAATATTAAACTTTTGGATCACCTGACGGATTAAAAGTTCTAACAGAAATACTAATAAAATTTTTAAATATTCTTATGAATTTTTATTTGAATGAATTTTTATTTGTGTGAATTTTTATTGTCTCGTTGTCTCGTAGTATCTGAAATAGATTGGAATTTTTAATTTCAGTCTTGTATTATAAAACTATAATATAATATATTGCATCTTTAATATACTGTTTTTTTTAATTGAGAAATAAATTAAAATATTTTGAATGGTGCTCAAAAAAAGCGCTTGAGAGTATTTTATATGAAAATAAATATAATATTTCAGCACAAAGAAGCAATTTTTTTCATATACTCTTATATAAACATTCTTCGATTCTTTTGTACTAATTTTCATTGAATTTCATTCGTACTCGCAATAAATAAAGGTGACATTTGAAAATTGCGTTCGCATGAAAAAGCGCGCATTTCCTAGCGAAAAGCCGTAAATTTTCCGATCGGTCGAGAAAAATCAGAAAGCCTCGCAGTGAATTCAATACGTCGCACAGGTAATTTGGTTCGCAAACAGCGCGAACGATTCTTGTTTTATTTCGTTACGTTTTTCTCCTTCCTTCGACTGTTTTTTCTCACTCACGTTTTATATAAAACCTTTATATAATGTTTCATATAAAAAAATATATATTTTTGTGTGTATTTTCACGCACAGGCGACGCCCGGGGAATAATTTAGCGATTCGGCGACGCATAAAATGTTTCAGAAACGCACAAAAGCCTCCTTCATTCGATTTGCTTAACAAAGCGACTCGAAATATTAAATATTCACTTTTTTCACGACCCCCTTTTTTCTCTGCTGTGTGCTTGAGAGCTTGGTTCGACGCCTCCTGTAAAATCCTGCGAAAATATCCTTTTTTGTATGCAAGTTTGCGCACGTTGTCGACTCGGTTACTTTGAGGTGATTCAATCGATCGTTTGCGATTTTGTACCGGATTTTTATACAGAACATTCACAGTTTAGATTATCATATATGTTGTATTGTTAAATGAATATGTTTTTGATCAAAAAATTCCATATATAGAATTTTTATCGTATTTGTAATATATTCTGATATTCATATTTAATCTTATTAGATGCTATTTACATTTTTTATATAATTTTACATAAATAGTAAGCTTAAAATTCTGTGATGATGCATTTATTAAATTATTTATGTAAAATGCTATTTTAAAGTTGCAAATATTTAAATTAAGTTTTCCGTGTTTCGTCGCACTTCCTAAACTGCAAACGATGCAGTTTTCGAAAACGACAGAAAGAGTTCCGCCAACCGACTGGAAACAATTATAAATTCATTAATCGTCCTGCCACAGCTAAACAAAAGCGCGCCAAAACAAAAAGGAAAACACGAAAAC
This sequence comes from Hydropsyche tenuis, assembly GCA_009617725.1. Taxonomy (NCBI): domain Eukaryota; kingdom Metazoa; phylum Arthropoda; class Insecta; order Trichoptera; family Hydropsychidae; genus Hydropsyche; species Hydropsyche tenuis. The sequence goes on from VTON01000076.1 coordinate 658,452, forward strand.
TATGGAAAAGAGCCGGAAAATCGCGGCAGATTTTCCATCCGCGACCACCGATTCCCAGTCAGTTTTTCCTCTTCGCATCTGTCGCCGAAGCGCGAAAATAATACAATAAAAAAAAGAGTGCGAAAAAGCGGCGGGAAACCACCGTTTAGCCATCAAAATGCGATTCGCCTCTTTTTGCCGCGGCGCGATTCAAATCCGCGTTATCGCTTTTGCGCGCCTTTTTTCCCCAGGCCAGGCAACACCCGCTAAGTTGACAATGGCTTCGGTGAAAGTTGCCAGACTGATCGTTTTGTTTTTGCGCCTGTGAAAAAATAAGTTTTGAATTTGATTTGTGTTTCGTTTTTTAATGAAAATTCAAATGATTTTCATTTTTTAATTAATGACGAGCCTTTGTTCGGAGTACGCTTTCGCTTTACTATTCAGATGTTAATTTATATGGAAACTTAAAATTAACGTTTCATTCTGCGAGAATTGAAATTGAATATTTAATTATTCTCTTTCAGTCCGATATGTTATATATCTTGGAATATAGATACATTCATTTCCATTTCAAATATAACCTGTTTGCTCTATTCGTTTTTATGTTTATATTTTTTTTTAAATTCTCTGATCGTACTTTTCAAATTTTATTCTCTAATTATTCTATTATAATGTTTTTGGTTCAATGGATAATATTTTTTGTGAAAATTTCCAAAAGTAAATTTATTTTATATAAAATTTCAGTAACGATTTGGGAAAAAAAATTATATCGAATCTCCGGAGAGATTTTACGCATTTTTTTCACAGTAAATACATAATAATAAAGTGGAGCAATCACGCAATTTTCAGTCCGCTTCAGCGAGCGCGCTTTTCGCCCTTTTCACCTCATTTTTTTGCTGTGTTTCTTTTATTTCATTTCATCAATAAAAAAAATATGTACTGCGCAGATTTCGCGTCATTATTTTTTCGGGAAGGCCGCACCGATTTCATACTTTCTCCCACATATAATTTCGCATTATACTCGGGCATAAAGCATTTTTCGGCGCGTTATTTACGTTTATTACAATAATCGGGCGAGGGACCTCTCCTGCGACGCCTGAAATATAATTTTCAGCTTACTTTAAGTCTGTCACTCTGAGGAAATGAATTTTCTCGCTCGTAATTATCGGCTTCTCCCACGAGCTATGGACCGGTGTGTGGTGTGGGAAGTGTTATGGGGGCCCAGGTTCGATGGCGATGGGAAAAGCGAAAAATTGGTCTGAAATAGAATGAAAAAATATGGGGGAGATGGGGAGGGAGGATTAAAACACTTTTAGCGGTGTGAATTAATGCAAATTTATTCGAAAATCGAACGAAATTGACAGGTTGTACTGCGGCGACCGCTATATTTTTTTAATTAGCTCTCCATCCATCGTGCAAATATAAATATACCTTATACGTTTGTAAATATGTTAATAAATTTTGAAATTTTATTCATAAAATATTGAGATAGCGTTATTTGTATACTGTTTGACATTATTTGTCAATTTCAAAACTAATACTTTTCAATGTGTTTTAATAATGAATTTAACCAATATAGAATTAACAAAATTCGTTTCAAACCTATAAATAAATAAAATGAATCGAAATATATAAAATGGGATATTTTTGTGAGAAATATAACCAAAGTGATAGATATTATGGGTCAAACAAAGGATTGGACCGGAATGATTGAGTGATAGAACGATAGTTAGATACATACATTAAATATTATACTATTAAAATAGAATAGAATAGAATAGAATTGTATCCAAGTGAATATGAAAAAGATAGAAAATTCGGATGGATGATGAATTAATATAATAAAATTAAAAGATATATGAAATACGTCAACGAAAATTGAATATGTTAAAAAAGATTATCTAATAAAAGACGACAAAAAATACAAACTTAATTGAATTCAAAATTCATAAATCAAAAACGTAATCTCATAATCAAACTCTCCGCCGAACACAAGACAACCATCACACAAACTATTACATTATACTAAGCCTTAAACGAATCCATCACTCACCAAACTTGCATAAAACACACACACACATAATAATAATAATTCGATAATCGCTTGACTTAACACGCCTTGTGCATACAAGCCCCGTAATCGCGTTAATCCGTCATCGGCGTCTGGTTGCAATGGCGTCTCGCGAACAAACAATAATTACTGCCGACTGATTTGGGGGGCACCTGGCGACAATATGCCTATAAACCGATGCGGTAGGTACCCCGGCAGTACTGTGTACTGTAATACCGGGTACCACATACCACCCTGTGGATTCGTCTGGTTATCTGGTTTGCGCCAATCGCGTTAATCATGGCACCGACGGGCGTACACGGAGGTCGCAAATTCTCTCGGTCGATCATCAATCTCTGTTTTCGATGGTGGATGTTGATTTATTTTTGTGGATGGGTTTTAATATAATAGGTCGTTTGTAGTGTTGTTTGTGGATTGAATATGTATTTTTGGGTTTTGTTTTGTGAAAATTTTTCATTGAAGATACACTCGGGGTTCGTATAATACGGTTTTATATAACATGTTTTATATAACATATTTTTATATAAAAAACAATTGAAAATGAAATAATTAATGTTTTACTTGGGTATATAAATTATTTATCAATAAATTTTCATGTTAACATGAATAAAAATTTATTATAAATACTTAAATTGAGATTCTCGAAGAATTGAAGTTATATTTATCGATTTTTAACCAATATTGAAGAGTTTTGGGTTTACGTGTTGTTCAGTAGCACCTTTTGAAATCCGAACTGTTGTGCTGCTGTGTTTGTTGATGTTGTGCAAATTTAAACGATTTAGGGGAAAATTATTTGTAAATACTGTCAAACATAATCTTCCTACAACACGCATACGTAAAAATTATGTGCGAAATTCGTTAAGAAACCTAATTTGCGGACTTATTTGTGAAAAATATTAAAAAAAATTAACTTAAACATCTATAATACATTTTATCCAAATACGTAAATGTTTATTTTCTGTTTTGCTTATTCAATAAAATGGTATTAACAAAACTCGATTTTTTTTTTTTTTTTTTAACAAAAACCTTAATTTTGTATGAACTTCAAACATCGTATAACACGGATTTTTATTACACGACGTTTTTGTAGAAGCATTTAACCGTATTATACGAAACCCAAGTATAATTAGCTATAGAGTCATCATTTTTTAATATTGATTGAAGTCGTTTGTGTATTTTAACAAGAATTCGAGCTTTTAATAATGATTTTTATTTAATAAACGCTGTCTGTGAACGGGTAATCGTTTCGCAAACACCCGATGGCAGGTGATTAAAAACTCGTCGGTGTGATTTGTTGAGAGTAAATATTTAGATTGCTCGACGATGCATGTACAACACTGGAAAAGCTCTCTGGTTCACTATTCCCACTCTCTCGCAAACCACCTAAGCGACTAAAAACATTCCGCCAATCTCAGAAATTATATTCGCGTTTTAAAATCTCGCTGAAATTTAATGAATATTGTTCGACGGCGGATTCCGCCGTTTGGAAATGGAAAAGAAAATTGTTCCGCGCACAGCTTCGGTTGCTGCGCCGAGGAAACTTAATGAATCGTAACAGGGAAAAGTTTCAGCCGTTCCTCGAAAAAGAATAACGGGAAAAAATTCTAGCGGCGGGAACCGGTTCGCTTCGAGCTCGGGATATTCATAATTGTTGTGAAATTAAATAGTTCGGATGGAAAATTTCAGTTGTTCGGCTGACCGGAAAATTTTCATGCTCGAATTGATGTTTTACTTTCGTTTCTTTGTATCGAATCCTTTCATTTGCAAAATTTAATTAGAATATAGTTTTTTTTTTTTCGTTACTTTAAATTCAAACTCTCTTCCATTGTATAATACTTGTACTACGGCAATGAAACAGTTATAATATTATTTTATTCATGTTATTATTTCGACAAAGTAAGAATTTATTATTTTATCGTGTGTTAGAATTCTAACAATAATGTTTCGTAAAAAAAACATTGTTTTTCGTTAAATTTTCGTCCTGTCCGTTGTAGCAGTAGACAGGACGATGAAAGGGTTGGGCTGCTAAGGGTGAGCAACATTTCCAATTAAGTTGGAGCCGCCAGTAGTATGAGAGAAGCACGCAACTTGGCTTGAAAGACCTCACGCGAACTTCTCTACACAATTTTATACTTGATATTATATATCAAATATATCTTATACATTTTCAAAATGAAACACAAAAAAAACTCTACTGAAAATACAAAAAAAATCATCAATTTGAGAATGTAGTGTACTTAATCTCATGTCCTTAGAATTGCGTTGTTTTTACAAACACTGAAAAGTTAACATAGAAAATCTAACACGACGTCTGCAAAGTTCGCAAAGATTAACGATTCGTACTTAGATTAAGCTCGGTTCAAACGAATTTAATTGACTTTTCTCACGCTTCATAGACAATTCGATACCTATCACACTATCTCAACAGTTCGTGCAAATCGTATAACCGAAATTCAATCTTAAGACACCACCAGCGTATTCCGCTTTCCCATAGACGGCACCCGTTTAATGATGTGTACATGTTAATGTTTTAGATTGAGCGATCAATTCGACAATCATTCAATTGTTGTGCACAAGTCGTAGCTCGATTTGCATACTCTCGACTCAAGTCATTTCCTATTTACAGCCATAAATTAAATATATGATGGAGACAAATTAAAAATGAATTTGTCACCCGTCAAACGCACTTCCTTGTGCCTGGCCGAGAGATCGTTCGCTTCGCGTCCAACGCCACGCTTTAACAATGATGTCCATTAACAAATGAAAATTATTGGCAATATTTCTGAAATGACTCGTAAGAAGTTTTCAGAATGTTTTAAAACTCTATGGAAAAGTTTCGTACGTGATGTCTAGGATCGATTACGCCTAGTTTAGTATTTAATTTCAAGTTATCTATTTCAGATTTTATTATATTATATTTTCCTACAGATGGAAACCAATTATAATTTTTTTAATATTATTCAATTTAACTTTATCGTTTTAAATCATTAATATTTGATTATTAAAATCCTTCGTTACATGAATTTATATTTTTCGTAAAAAAAATTTAATGGATAATTTCAATTTTATATGAAGTAGGAAAAATGAAAATGATGAAAAAAAATTAAAATATGGATTAAATTGTATTTTTATGAAGTTTGGCGTCTCAATCGACCATATTTTAATTTTTCAGTACAAACAGAATGTAGTGAATTTAAAAAATATAAAATAAACGATTTTTAAAGCAATATGGAAAAAATCACATTTTAGAATTTGCTGCAAATTTTCAACACCATGAAGCGATGGGTTAATATATTACAATAAAATACATAATAAAAAAAACTATAAATAATAATACACATAACTTTCGATGTATTTTTTAAAATGACAATATGTTACTCTCTGTGAAATCATTGATGTTTTCACACATAATCCAATATTTAATTCATATGACTTCAAAAATAATTGCAACCCTGAAATCGACAAATTCGTCATACACCGACCATGGTGCATCGCCCAATTACTCCCTATCCCGCTCTATTTACTTTCGCACTTCCGGTTCAACCGGATACCGGTTGAAACGGGGATGGATCTATACCTTCAAAAGGGGCGGTATGTGTAATCGCAGGGGGTGCAAAAAGAGGGCAAAGGGTGGCAAAAACTGATAGGAACACAGCTAAAGCATCACAAGGGGGCACAAAAACCGGGAGGTGGACAAAAGTGGGCGGGCAGACGAGAGATTCGGTCTGACGAATAATTGATTCCATTCTTGGCCGGCTGGCGAAGAATCGCCATTAATTGGTTTCTGATTGAACCCGGTCGTGTCGTGCTCCAAAAAGAGGGACGCCATCTCTCTCTGTGTGCACTTGCGTGTATAGGAACCGCGTTTAATTGAAAGACTTTTCGCCTGAATGGGCCCGTTGATTCGCGAGTTCTCACTACGCGTGCTCTATTAATTATGCATCTGAGGAAGGTCCATTGAAATCGTGGTGGATGGCCGTGAATGGGGGGGTTCGCTGGTTTTCGACGTTGTTCGTGAAATTCGGGGGTTTGGCTTTTTAATTGTGTGAGCTTGTTAATGGGATGGGGAAATGATTGATTTTTATTAAGAGAGTTGATTGGATTTTGTCTATTTTTCTTTTTTTTTAAACAAAATTATTATGGGAAAATATTAAATATTTTGATAGTTCTTGATTTAATGGTGTTTTTTAAGGTGATTTATTTGAAAAATTATGCAAGTTTTGTGTGAACTTTGACCTGAACTAATCGAGAAAGTAACATTATTCAAAAATTTTGACTGTGTGAAGTTTGCTTAATTTGAACTGACAATATTAATTTATTTTTATAATCTTTTAATTGAGAGTTTCATCTTTATCTATTTGAATATTTTCTTTATAAATTAAGTCTGAAAAGATACAACTTTCGAATATTCTTATCGTATAAATTATGTATGCATAATGACACAATATTTTTACTTATTCTAAAACAATAAGAATGATTTATTTTACACTTCTATAAATGTATTAAAAAAATATTTAAATATTAAACTTGAAATTCCCTTCTACCTTTTTTTTCTGAATGTATATATTTAAAAAATATTGAATTTCAAAGATACCGCTGGAATTTTATATGGCACTTAAATAGACTTTTATATTGAAATTTCAAGCTCTCGATTTAATATCAAATGCACCATAAAATTTGCCTAACATAGTAGCTACAATGCAAATTACCTTATACTCCGTATAACCAAGTTTCATATTTCAAATCTAACGCGCACATATTACTGAATTATTTATAACTTTTTGAACTATATTTATTCACAAATTCAACAGGTATTTAGTATTATACAATTTGAACTCATATAAAATATGTATATTTGTAACCGTATCCAAAAATTTTCCTCGTACAATAATAAAACTGTTAATAGCGATCCGTTCATTTGAAAAAATAATTTACACCGTTGCGCAAATATTTATTATACGATTCAAATATTTACGACCGAACATAAACAAAACGAAAATAAATTAAAAATATAGAAATAGGAAAAACTTCATTCGATTAATAACGACGCGCACATTCGGAAAAAAATAAACGTTAATTCGCCATTTATCATCGGAACATTATGGCCCATCGGACACAATCTCGAACGGGCATTGATTTACGCAAGACCCGTTTTCAATAACAATTAACAGAAACGTCCGGGAAAAATCGTCAAAAGCCTCAATTATCTCTCGGCGAAAGCCTTTCGGCGATAAAAGTCATCGAGTCCGCTTTACAGCGAAGGCAAATAAACCCACTTTTTAATCGGACGATTTTCTTTTACGGGCCGTTCGATTTTATTTATATTACTCGGCAACACCGTTCAACGGCCCCACTAAATGCTTCGTCTATTCGGTTGGACAATTTTAACTGACTTTCGAATAGTTGAGGCCATATTGTGGTGCTGGAGGAGGCAATGGGTCGTATTGTTTCGCCGATTCAGAGGTCGGTATTTACATTATCCGTTTTTCCTGTTTATTACCGGAGTGAAAATGTCCGAGGTGTAATTTCACTCGACCGGGTATTTTATAGTCGATGATCGTATTACGTTCTGCCTTATTTGCATCTCCAATTCAATAATTTCGGTGCGATGTTGTTTTTAGCACCTGACGTCTTAAATTCTGCGATGGTTTTTTTTTACTCTTTATAATAAGCTTCGGTTTCAATTTGCATACTTATATTTGCTATATTGTTTTCGTCTTTGATAAACCATGTTATTAAATTTTATTTTATTATGTCGTTTGTAATTTATTTTTATGTTCTTTAGGTCTGTTTTTAATCATACTGCACAGAAATCGAATATCTGCATGATGTAATTTTCTAAAATATTCGCCTTGAAGACTATGGTTTTTGACATTTTCATAATAAACTTTAGATATTAATTAGCCCAATTAGTTTGAGAAAATTGGCAATTACTTTTATAACTTTGAAATTAGTTTAAATCAAATTATTGATATACAGAGTTATATAGAAAGGATGATTTCAAATTGAATTTCGGTTCGGGTTTGCTTAAGCTTAATTCGTAATTAATCCTATTAATATTTAACATAATTTTGCTCCTTTAAATTTAATTTATTTACTTTCAAAAGTTAATTGACATTAAATTTGAACGTATATGTTCTTCGAAAGAGTTTGAATATCATCTGTCACAAAAAACAACGTTTTCGAATTATACAATGCACAAACATTACATAAATTATTGAAAATGTATACTTCAATAATGACAAACTTGTGTCTAATATTTCACACCTCTAATGTTTGAATTTCTCAAGGTTTATCGATGTTTTATGATAAATATTATGTACACAACATTTGACCAAAGTTCTTCAAACTAAAACACATTTTTATTTCACAAAATCCTATAGCATTATAATATTGTATAATAAGAATTTAAAAAAAATTACTTGAGAAACTCTGCTTGACACATAATGCTTACATATCATTATCGATAGAATCTGTAAAACGTGACGATTACGACATCGCACAAAATCACAAATTCCTAACCAAACCCAACCTTGACACTGTACTTATACATTCTCACAAAGTTACATGCACATACGTTTTGGTATATGTAATTGATTTTTTTTAATGCAGAGATATTCTGGTTTATTCAGAAGAGTTTTTTGAAAAAAAAATAGAATCGAACTGTCGTGAAAGAATTCAAAGTTCATCATTGAAAAATAATTTATAGTTTCCAATATTCAATATTTAATGACACGGAGCAAGTAGGTGAATTTAATCGTAACTACTTATTGATGTAAATAAGTCATTTGGTAAAATATTGTTTAAATATAATATTTAACTCCTTAAATATTGAATTTACATTCTTCTTATTACTATGTGATGAGAAAAAAACCTGAATTTATGATAGTATCAGAACGGTCTTTTTTTACCGTGGACGTTATGTATACTGCATTTAACGAAAGTAGTATTATATAATTAAAAAAATCGATCGAACATGATCACTACTCTCTTAATCTAATTTAAACAAAACATATATTAATATCAAAAAATTATATAAATAAAAAAATACAAACACATACGAATTCAAGAAGATGATGGCATCGGACCCGGCAATGTTAATTCTCAGCGTGGTACGGCGTGAAAACACCTTCGTGGAACCGCGGGGTGTCGTCCATAAGTTCTCAAACTTTATTTCGCCGACACCCCTGGATCTCTTCTCCCTTCTTTTTCGTTATACTCATCTCTTCTATGTTAGAATTGAAAACGAAAACTCGTTGTGGGTGTCCTCGTTCGAATCGTCATTGTTCAAACGCCCACCATGTTTGTTTTAAGTCGTAATCGTTTTGCATCGAATATGATTGCGAAAGTGGGCTAAGTCGCGATTTCTGATTCGATTAGGCGGCTTTATGAAATGTTAGGTATGTATCAAAATTTGCAATTCATAGTCGAGATATTTTCTGTCAATGTATGTATGTATAATATGTAGATAAATTGTAATCAAATCGCTAATGTTGTAAATTAAAATTAAACTACTTTAAAACCTGTAAATACGAGTATATAATTATACACATCGTGTAATGGTTATTTGTGCAAATTTTGATTGACACGTTTTCTATTGTCAATAGTCAATGAATCAATTGTCATTATGAATTTTTAATGTAAGTGGGCATTGTTTTAATGTTTGTTTTTGAATGACTATGTGGACCCGTGCGATTTTTTGTCGACGTAGATCAATTTAAAAAATCATTACAATACATCTCGTTGTATTATATTATGATTGATGATTTATATACGATGTGACGTTTCCTTTTCATTCAATTGATATTCGTTTATTTCGATCATTTGCGATGTTTAATCAATAAGTGCATTCGTCGTCGAAACGATTTTTAGGACATCAAAAATTTTACTTGTTTCAATTTATTTTAATTCAAATAATTGTTTTATTGATAATTTAATATTCAATAATATTACATTATAAATTAATATTGTATAATACTTACACAGAACAATTTTATTATGGCCTTGTTTATGTGAAATACGTTGAAAGATATTAAATTCGAAGTATAATATTTGAAGCGAACATGTTATAAACAGTGAAATACAATACTCAAAGTATTTTCAAATCAAAAATTACTAATAATAAAATTTAATTGTACGTCGTCAAGTTTATGATACCTGAAGAGCGATAATTCACTGCCTTGTTAGATCAAATATTTACCGATTATTTATTTATTACTACATAAAAACTGACTAGGCGCAATCGGGCTTGCAAAACAAACAATTTGCATAACAAATTATAAAACGCTCGCCGAACAATTAATCAAATACGAAAATAGCCGAAAGAAAAAATATTTAACCGACTGGGGGTCAAATTTTCCGCTAATTTTTCAAGTAAATGTACAATGTTACTTATAAATCATCGCCCGTTGATTAATCAGCCACCGACATTATTTTCGAAAAAGTAATGATGAAATTTTCGACTCGTTCCCAGTCAACATTCGTGGATGAAATATATGATGGTGTCCTGTCATATTTCTCACGTAAAAATTCAACATGTCGAAAAAATAAGGACAAAAGGACCAGCACTCGTCTGGGGTGGTATAACGCCACACAGATGACACATCAGATAATCTGAAAAAAATACCTAAAACACACCCCGTAATATAAAGTGATAAATTGTATTCTGTAAGTTGTGTTCGAGTGCTTAGAAAAAGTATCGTTTTTCGTATGAAATTTTTATCTATGATAAATGTATGGAGTCGAACTTTAATCCAAAACAGGCTCTCGTATTATTTTGTTTATTTATTTGTTTGTTAAATATAAAAAAAGGTTGAAAAAGGGAAAAAACCTTCTCTCCATTTGAATTATAATTTGACATTGGTATACATTGTATTCTAGATGAGATTATGTAGAACAGTTGGTAGTAATCCTACTTTCCCCTAAATTTCATCACTTATTCTGTTCAGTTCCAATTGATTTTATCACATGACATGAGTGATATGCCCATGTAATTCCATATTAATTTATTTTCTAACTCGTCCACAATTTATATGTACATAAATAAACTCATCCACAAATAGAGACAAATAAATTTATTTTAGTATCTTATTTCCCACTTAACTGACTTACGATAATTGTATTAAACTCAATTTGGTACACGAAATTTATTTTACTCACTATTTATAACAGCTTAGTAACACTTGTAATTGTTCCCATATAAAAGGCGACGAATTACATTAACAACTGTTGATGAATTATGTCTCTCGTTTCGGTCGCAATAAATTGACGTTAAATTATTCCAACGAGCTGATTTTGTCGTTAAATCAAATTGATTTCTTTTTTATATTCGTCGTTACAACGATAAAATAAAGCAAATCATGTTGTTTTCAATGTGACAAATTCGTGGAAAATTAGCCAATTATACGAGTTGTTCAAGTGGATTGACTTCTGTTGCGCAAAACGTGGACCAATTATGTCAATTATCGAATAAATAAATCACGAATCAATTAAAAGAATGAACACATAGTACTTTACATATCATAATAAATCGACATTGATTCATATTAAATCCATCGAAAATATTGATCAACCACATACAATTTGATTTATGTGCGCCGTAAATTAAACGTCAACATACGAAAATTGATTAAAACATTCCTTTTATGAGCAATACAGAGTTTATGCGCACTTCAACCTTTGGATGCACATACAAAAAATGCACATACGAAATGACATCATCTTATTAACGATTGGCCACGTCAGGAGAGCTTTTTCGCGCATAAATATCAAAATTCAAGCAGTAAATTCAAGTTTGAACCGACTCGGGTCACGTTACCCACCTACCATGGGTCCTCAACGTTCGGACCTCTAGTGTGTCCTCGAAGACACGATCTTCGTCTCATGCATACGTGCTTTTACCGTTTGTGAATAACGACCCGTCGCTTTATCGCTGCGAGACGATCTTTCCAACTCACGACTTCGAAAATTTTTTTTCACACGACGAAATTAAAATATTCCAAATTTAACATAATGAAATTGTTTGTTAGATAGCCAAGATTCCGTATTGATTTTTTGTATGAGAAAATGGAGCGATTTATAAGATCGAGTCAAGTGACAATATTCAAATTTTGATACGAGTTTCTCTACGGAACAATGCGTGGAAAATGTTCGTAATTTTTTTTCAAACCGGAAGTAATTTTAGATACTGCCTTCTAAATCGGGCGATTCTCGTTGTAAGCCGAGTCTTGTCGCCCGTTTATCTGTTGACAAATTGAACGGTGAGAGAGAGTGTCTCTAAAAACTAGTTTCAAAACAGGGCATAGAGTTGTCGAAAAACACGAACGACACTAGTCTGGTAGTAGTTCAAGATTGCTTTGTATGCATATTTATTTAAATCGAATACCCACACGGTGTCACATGTAAATGTCAACCGTTCATTGTACGTGTCTACGTAACGTAACGAGGTTATGCAACCCACGACGTTTACGAATATTCGGCACTGAGGAATCGGTGATGCTTGACGTGTGCAATCTCATGAAAAAATGTTATGTGATTATTTCTCGAGTGTCTAAAAAAAGTTGGAAATCTCTTCGAAGAAACACCTCACTAAAAAGCAACGTCTTCATAAAGGCTCTACTCGACGGCAATCTTCAGCAAATTCTTCGCCGCATTAAGAGATAATCGCGAAAAGGAATACGTGTCGCGTTTATGGCGCACTTTGCTTTTAAACTTTATGCGAGAATCTTTGAAGATTCGTCGAAATTAAACATATAAAAAAAGCGCGTTAAAAAAGCCATATTTATGGAGGCTTTTCGGGGGACGCCGCAAATGGTCTATTTATCCCGCGAAGCAAGACAGATGAGGCAATTACCTTTGTTGCCGTTGCGATATTATTAAAAGCCAAGATGAGGATGAGTCATGAGTTTTCTCCTCTCGTTATGCGTTACCGAAAAATATATATTTGACACACAAATGTGGACCAATCAACGTCAAAACGTTGGAGAAACGTACGTCGATTGTCTAACGAGCAAACGCGTTCGGTGCATCGAACGCTCATCAATTATGCGAGATGAGATCTTCTCGTGTTTGTTTCTTTCCTTTATTTTGTCCTCTCTGTGGTTATACTCACTTCTTGTTTTCATAAATTGAAATAGAGGGGTCCGTTGAAAAAATTCAGGTATCCGCTTACACGAAGCGCTATCAAGATTAATCGGTTGCTGTTTTGACAGGTCGTATTTTGTCACCCCGTATCCTATACGTGATTGTTTTAATAAATGTCCGTTGAATAGAATATGAAAATATCGTATGACAATGCTCAGTTATTGTATAAATAAAATAGTTACATTACATGATATTTGGATGAATTTTCTTCTCACTTTCCTATAATTGTACGTCAGTAAACGTCTCGTATGAAAATAATGATAATTTCTGTTCAACTTCTCACTCGTTTCAACGGTCATATAATGCGATGTCGACGATAACAATATCATAAATAATAGCAAATTTATGCAAATATATTCTTCAATAAGCTCAAGAAAATAATCTCAAATAAAACCTGTTCAACGCGTTTGCAACACTTTTCCAGCAAAGCACACTATTTTGCACTACGCAACGGTTGCAAACTTATAAACGATTAACACAACATTTTATCGAATTTATTAATTATCCTCGTAGAAAACCACATTTTTATACAACCGTAACTTACATTTCAACATTCAAAACCTCTCTTTTATATAGACACATAGTTATCTACAGTTGAGTTGTACCTCTGTCTTGGGCAACCCAACAGTTTATCTTGTCCGCCCCCGAAGACAACCAACTCTGCATACGAGGCCTTATCAGAAGTTATACTCTCGATGGCGTTACATGTCTAATTTGGTAGTGGGTCGTCCTCTCGTTTCGATTTGTTGGACGATTAATAAACAAAACACCTCGTTAAACGTCGATATTTATGGCACACTCGCGCTTTCAATTGTATCGTAATGTTATTCAATCGTTTTGAATCATCGGCAATTATCGTAAGATACGTTTTATGTCTTCGTATATTTCGTAATGGGCTTTCTAATTTGTTTATGTTTATACAAAGTATCAGGCGAGACGGTTCGCATTGTTTATTTCCATATAAGTCAGATTGTGTTGCGAGGAATGGAATGCGTTATATATTTTTATTTTTATATAAAGTATTTTAGAAATGATTGTTATTAATAACGCTTGTACGTTAGTTCTGCAATGTTATTTATCATAATATTCGGTAAATACAATATCGTAGTGAATTTCTCATCTCACGTTTGATATGAAATATTTCTCAACGTCATAAATACGAGTTAAGAAAGTTTGGCTTTGACACATTTTATCACTAGATATGTACATATTATATATATATCGTAGAATTGATTACACGCGAAAATTTCACAACGACATTAAATCTTTTATTCACGCACCAAACCTGCAACGTGAATTATTACAACAGAAATTTATTCAAATTGAAATATACTGTTTTCCAGAACACGCACACTAAAATACATCAACTTCAAACTTTTTATAGCATCACTTCCTTTTCAAATAAAACTTACGAGATAATTCGTTTCAAATAACCACATCATTTGTCGACCCGAATACGCACAACACATAAAGGTCATCGAGAGCCGACGACAGACTTATGGGGTTGACGTGGTCTCCCACGCGTCGAATCAACACCAATATTCCCAAGAAATCCACAAGACATCCAAAACACGACGCCGATTAATTTTTCAACACTCGAGACCTTTTAAAATGTCCCCTAGACACGTGTGTGTTCCGCTACGTGGGAAGAAAGACCCGCGTCGTCGCACACGTGTGTATTAGTCGCACACACCTACTATCGGGATGCACCTGAAGAAATTAAAATATTTTTTTCAGCGAAAGGTTCTCGACGCCACGGCGATGAGGAGGAGCCGACATCAAAGAGTTGGCTCGTTTGAAGCGGAGGCGAACTCGAGGGCCAATTACCCGCGAGGGCGGCGATTGTCTAGCGTACGTTCATAATACGCTGAAACATCCACTTCTGAAATATATATATACGATTTTTTTATGAGAATATTTTATTGTGGGTATTCTACGCTTCGAACGAGCCGGTTTGAGTCTGAAACGCTTAAATCAATCATCGGTCGAGGTGGTTCGCGCACATGTTCCTCCCGAGTCGACGTTTGTTTTCGGCGAAATGAGCGTTTATTAACATTGGAATGGTCGAGTGTGTGTATGTACTTTTGTGATGCATTCGTCCCGGTTGCAGGTCCAGAAATATCTCGGGATGTTGCGGTTTTGGCGACCGTGTGCTTTCCAAGATGAATTGCGCATTTAAAATTTCGTTTTGCGCCATTTCTGATGTCGCTTTTCGGAATGTTTTCTAGTGATGGATCGGATTCGATGTGGTGAAAGATGCGCTCGAAATTTCCCACTTAATTTATTTAAAAATATTACTTTGAAAGATATATGTATTTTTGCGAGAATGTTTTTGTGTGAATTTGGGCAATTTATCTTTTTGAATAAATTAAATTTACATGTCCTGTACGTGTTATAAACTTATATATTCTCGTTTTCAGAATTATTAGACTTCAAATAAAATAAAATAATAAATATTATCTATAATGGGCTTTCAATGAAAGAAAGCTCATAAAAAAGTATATTACGCCTAAAGTTGTTAAGAATCAAATCCAAATTACAGGAATACAAAAAATGTCTTTGTATCTAATAAAACTTCACAAAACAGACAAAGAACAAACGAAAAAAATCAAATTAAATTTTCCACTTCCGTCGCATCAGTTCGACCTCGCATCCATAATTGAGTGCTTTCGCATAACATTAAGGTTTATACATTTTACCTTTGGGGAGGGAGGATATAATGTATGGGGTGCATGCACCGAGCGCATTTTTCCTACCCCCACGTAGGTATTCACAAGACGTTTTTGAGGAGCCTTTTCTCTCCGCTTTAGAGATTTAATTGCGATACAAAGCGGCCACCGGCTGGCGAAATGGAGGATGGCGTGAGCGAAAGGTAAGGGGATATCGAGGGAGAAAGACGAATGCCGTGGTGGGTCTTATACATGAAGAGCACAGAATCAAAATTAACAATCGTAATAAGACTATTTCGATATTTGTAAATGATAATCGGATCATTTATATTTTTTAAATAATTTAAGAACTCTATAGTCAATCAATATAGAATATATTTAATGATCGGATCGATCAAAAGATGGTTTCAGTGTTTTGTTTCTTGAAAATTTCCTTCTATCTTAATGACGAGTTTCTATGATTTATATGAATGTTTTCAGGGTCAAGGTTGTGGATTTTGATTCGGCAGTCCCCACAAAGAATATATACCGCGTACTTGTATTTTGTACGTGGGTGGAGAGGGGTAAATAAATTGGCAATCAAGCGCCCTCTGACGCGCGCCCCTAGAAGCCCTTGGCCGTGCGGGGGAGGACGTCTGTTCGATGGTGCACCGGTCAAATACGAGTATGAAAAATTCGGAAATTTATTTCTAACTAGGGGTGATATTTTCACCTGAAATCAATATTTTTTGTACGTATATGAAAAATATAATATTAACGCAAATTTAGTCGTGAAACTATACATATTTGTTTATAAAAAAATCAATGATTTCTGTAGTAATAATTTTCTTACATCGCAAACGTAAATAATGAAATGCTTTTATTACCTTTCTGTCAATAGGCAAAACAAATGATATTTTCAAATTTTGGCCTTCAAAGTTACTGAAATGTTTTTTTTACGTAAAGCTCGAGGATAGGAAAAATGGAGGTAGATAGCAGTGGAAAAATTCTGACTTTTACAGCTCCAATATAACTTCAGATAAAATCTTTCTACTCAATAGCTTCAGTATGACTTCAGCTCTATACAAAAACCCAATGCTTCAATACACTATTTCTTTATGCTTCAACGCCTACCATTTTCAGATATTTTTTTCTATACTATAGATTTTTCAACATATTCTAAAATTGAAAATTTCAAACTAAAAAAAATATTTCACAGCAATTGAATACAAAACAAAAAAATCTATATTCACAAAAAAAAAGACAAAATTTTCCCGAACCATACATACGCTTTGTCAAAAAATGCGCGTCAAAATCGAATTTTCCGCGACATAGAAGCCATTTTTTCCCGCGCAAAACACACCGAAAAACCGAATTCATTTCGGCAAAAGCCCAATTAACCGTATCCGTAAGTGCCGAGACTCATTTAATTGCGATCCGACGAACCGTTGTTCCTGTATTTTCGGTTTATATTATACATATCTCTGTACGCAAACACGTCGAACAATATACGTATTGTAAGCGAGCGGGGCTTTAATCTGATTTGATACGCGGGCTTTTTGAGCGACGGAAAACAATGCAAAAATATGCACAATGGCCGCGAAATTCGTGCTCTTTTTTGATCGTGCGGAAAAAAGTCGGATGTTTCGCGAAATTCGCGAACGCGAACTTGGTATTATATGTTGAATTTTTGTTCTGTGCGTTTTTGTTATTCATACAACGAGTTTTAGTATGATTCTGTTGTACGCTCAACGTGTTTGAGTTGAGTTGGTTTCGCAACTTATTATGTAACTCCTCTCTCAAAGATATTAATTTCAGTTAAAGTTAGTATTCTGATTCGTTTGTGCGTTTGAATTTTATTTGTCTTTCGTTATATAAATTTAAAAAATACACCAAATCCTCTTTTTACACAAGAGATACGTTCTAGAAACTAACTACCGTGTAAAAAAAAATGTATGGTGACCATGTATAAATTGGAGATAGGTTCCATCAGTATTTGGGTAGAACTTCCATCAAAATGTACATCATTAAAAATGTGTAATGTGAAAAAATTTCACCATGTAAAATCATCAAAAAAAAAAATATTATTTTTAATTTAATAATAATAGTTATTTACATTAACAATAACAAGTATACTATAATAACAGTATACTAACCTGCACCGAATCTTACCAATGTGACATAATAATACATTTTTATACCGTGTTAAAGTGAAATAACCGTGTAAAAAAATAATCGGTTCTTCTTTCTTGATATTTCAGAACCATGTAATAAGAGGATTGGGTTGTATTTGAAAAAACTAATAATAAATTATATATCTCGCATTTATACACGTAAATCAAACTAATAAATCCTTTTTCGAAAGTATCCCCATAATCTCGTATCAAATCGCATTTGAATCCAACTAAGCGTGACACATCAGCATACACCGCACCAGCATCATGATACGTCCATGGAAAGGACGTGGAGGTGGACGAGGGCTGCGACTCTACAATTTGGTTAACCCAATTATTCCAACTTTACGGTCAGAAGTTGGCGACTAATTGGTCGGCGGGCTAAACGCCACCGCCAACTTTGTAATTCGCCTCTCGATAATAATTCTCTCTCTGCAAGAGCGTCCTCGGATCTGAGGGTATCGCTTCCTGACGAAAGTATGCTAATTCCGTTACGATTAAATATTTCCGGAAAATTCGGAAAAGCTTCCTCGTCGAGTTGTGGAGGAACGGTTTCGCGCCGGGCGCGGTCTGCTGTTAATTTTAAGTGTTATAACTGTTGTTGGCGTTTGCGCCTCTTTGCATTTTTTGCAGAGCCTCTTTCGCGAATAAAAGTCGTAACGATAATTGTAATTTGCTTTTTATCCTAATTGCGCCTTATTATTGTGGAAGCGCTTCTTTTGAGATTGTTGTATGCACATTTTCGGTGTTAAAAAATCTGAAATTTACATTTAGATTGCAATGTTTTTTAATTTTTATATTCAAAGTTCTAAACCCATATTTATATGAATAGTTATTTCATTTTTTTTTTTTAAATCAATTGAAATTCTATACATCAACAACCCACTACGTTTTTAATAAAAAAAAACTGTTGCGCACTTGAACCGAGTTCAAAAATTCTAACAAAGCTCGCTTTAATTGGAATCGTCAAAGGAATATTCACGTTTATTTTGACGTGAAAAAAGTAGACGTTTTCGGCCAAAACAAAGGGATCATCGGAGCAATCTTTCGCTGAAAAGACGCTTCCGACACACGTATCAGACGGAAAGCATCCCAGGTCCTGTTTGCAAAGTGAATATGCCCACGGAAAGTCATCAAACAACAAACAAACGAACAAACAGACAAACAGAGATGGAGACAAAGTGCGCGAGATAGTGTTTGCTCGATGTCGTTAAGGTTCCGCTAATGTCAACGCGGCTCCTTGGCGCAAAAGCGCGACTCATTCAAAATGCACTTTTTTAAACTACAAACAACTATCCTTTTCGAATTTTTGCTTTCTTTACACGTTCCTTTGGATATGTGCGAAATTTCTGTCTAAAAAATATGAACATGTGATGCGGGATTATTCCCATTTCTGTATCTAATTGTAAAACATATCACTTAAAATTTTTTATGACATTTCTTTATTTTTACACATTAAAAAAATCATAAACAATAAATATCTTATATCCATTATTCAAATCTAATCATATTCACTCATACTAAATTAAATGAGCGCATATTACGTGAAGCTCCATAATTAGAACCGTATTTGGCGAAAACGTTATGTCGCATCCGTGGCGCTGCATATTAAATTATAACAAAAAAATAAAAAAATTTAAACCATAAAATTATCATATATAATCAAGTATGCGTGGTGATTTAAATTCACAGCGGGATTCTCGAGTTAAGTGTAACCCATCTGTTAGTAGCAATCACTTCCGTACAAAATCGATGATGCACAAAAAACTTGAATCGTCGATAAATTACAGATATGAAGTCATTAAATATGCATCGCATCGTTGCAGCGTACACAATGAAAATTATCGTATTAATCAAATTTTATTACTCGTACGTGCATGAAACGCTTTGCAAGTTTGACCCAGCTGCATACTACGGCTACATGTGAGTTTATTGCTTTGTTGTAAGCACAAAATCGTTACGTTAGTATTATTTTGCTGGCCACGTACCAAAAGGTTGTATCTGCAATATATTTAGATGCCAGAAATAGAGCATTTTTATAACTAAATACAATAAGAGATCGAATTCAATGCGGTTAAAAGCTAAAGCTTTGACTTTGTCGGATAGAACGTTTCACTAAAGCAAATCTATTGAACGAAACAATGTAAGATAACGTAATTTCGTTTCAATTGAATCAGTACACAATACTAACTTACAATACATTGACAAATTCAGAATTACTATGACTTCACTGTACAAAGATCGATTCATATGTCGGAACGCGCTTCGAAAAGTACGCGCCACGCGCACGCACAATTTCATGAATTTTTATTGTCTCATTAAAAAATCGTACATTTTGCAATTCAAATCCATCCTTTTTTTCAATTATACAATCGCAAAAGCATAAAAAAATAAAAAGAGGGGCGTTCACAGTCGCAGACGTCGATGATGACGTCCGCAAAGAGATGTGACAGTTCTGATACGTTCGTTTCACAAAAGACGCCTACTTGATGCTTCGGTACGAGGGTAGGCGGCTCATTGTGGGCGGATGTTGATGATGATGACGATGGTACTCTTTGATGCATCGGGAGACAGAAGACTTTCTTGATGCTTGAAGCGGCTTTGTGTTTGACGACGATCTTGTGATGGTTTGTGTCGAATTTTGATGGATGGTTCTGATTATTAAATTGGATTTTTTAATTTGAGATCGTGTTTCGTAATAAGTATAAAAGTTTGTAATGTTTCAATGTCATTCGATATTTTGATGTAGAAATGAGAATTTTTGATATAATTTTTATTTAAAAAACTCCTTTGATTCTGATATTATTAATACTTTCGAGATTTGAAAGTCTACGAAATCATTTGTAGAATAAAAACTTCTCTCAATATTTTAATCTCCCCTCTTTTCAAACAAAATTCATATGGCTTGATTGAAACTTCTCAAGGAAGAATTCTTTAAAATTATCATAGAAATTTGATAAAAGTTTATTTTTCCTTATTACGAAAAAATTCGTAGAAATCTCAAAAAACTTTTCAAAACACAAACATACTTAGAAAAGAAAATAAAAAAAATCAAAGCACTTGAAATCTTATTAAAATATCTTTCATTTATATTTGAATTTCCAACACAAAAATATGACTTAAAATTTTCCAGAACTTCGACTACCTCAAGGAATCACTAATTTTCAGATTTTTTAAAATCCACAACTTTCCAGACTCAAGACCAAACTACAAATTAAATACCCATTTCACTTTCAAATCCATCGATCCAACGAAACACTCAGATCCGAACATCCTTACACGACATCCCTTTTTCCCTGTCTGAAACTCGGATCCCTCCCAAAGTCCCAACCCACAATCGAATCAGCCCAGCCCGATCTACCAAAGATGAACAGATCGGTCTGAATGTAAAACTCGCATCTAGGAAATTGCCGGTCCGAAACCGCGTTTGATTCACGGCGACCATTTGTTTCCAGATAACGAAACCTGCCCCAACTTCCAACCCCGGACAGGAAAATACCGCCATTCGATTTATACACTTTTATCCCGGGACCAGACAGATACAGCCTTCGGGATCCCGAATACACGACGCCCGAATTAATAGGACGAATGTATCAAAGAATACCGTATTATTTATGTCTCAATATTCATTGTGATATATAATATTAACACCATTCTGGTACTATCTATTTCTATATGTTTTTGGTATGATTCAAATAATGAATCATAGGAATATCGACTCGGTGACTAGTCCTGGCCATTTTGTGCGCGTTGTTATGGCCGTGCGTCAAACCGCGCGCTTAAATGTCAAACAATTAAAAACTGTCCGCTCTGTGACATTTCGGAGGATCGCGCGGGGTTTTTGTGCGTAAAATTTGTATGTTGTATAATCGAATGGCGGAACGTAAGGTGTGCACCGTGTACCATTGCTATGTGACAAGGATAACGTGCTTAAACAGAATATCGATCTGCTTGCAAAGCGAGGGTGAGTGCGCCCCGTGTTCGCAACTTTGCACGTGCGTGCGTCTCGGCGTTTTAATTTGGGTATTTTTTATTGTTTTTATTTTTTAATTAATATTTGTATCAAATGTAGTTTAATGTAATTTTATTATTTAAATTTTTAATTTGTCTTTCCGCCGCTGGAAACAGTGTATTTTATTTTCAAACCGAAATGTCATTTTTTATTAAATTCTGAATTTTTGTTAAAACAATGATAAGGAAAATATTTTCATTATTTAAATTTTTAATATAGCTTATCTTTCCGTCGCTGAAAACCATGTATTTTATTTTCAAACTGAAATGTCATTTTTTATTGAATTTTGAATTTATGTTAAAACAATAATAAGGAAAATATTTTCATGATTTTCTAATTATCTGTGGCTTCTTATATGTATGTATAATTATAATGACTCTCTTACAATTAGTCATTAATCAAATAATATTGTTATGCACTTTTGGACTCATTAAAAATAATCTTTAGATAATATTTATCTTGCATAATTATATCAATATCAATCATTTATAGCTGTGTGAAAGATACAACCATAGCCAGAATATTCTTGAGAGGAGAAGGGGTGCAAAGCAACTTTTATATGTATACTTTACAAAAATGCCGCTTTTTTATTTTAAATATAAATTGTGTGTAAATTAAAGGTCTTCAAAGAGGTTCTCATAATTTAATGTAATTTTTAAATTTTATAGAGAGGACTTCAATATCCCCCTCCAGTAATATATCCAATACTATAAAAAAAATAAGTTTTAGTCCAATCGAACACACAAACCATCAACTAACCAACCACATCAATAACACCAATCGAAACTAAACCGCTCGATACAAACAAATCATTAAACGATCGAAAACCCGGCGGACGCGACCTAGACGCCGTCGCTAAGCAACGCACGTTTTCCGGAAATAAACGAAAAAACCCGACGCGGCCGACGCACCTCCCGACGCACGTACCAAGTTGGCCCCACTGCGCAGGGGTGCAGCGGCAGCGCGAAGCGGCGCCCATTCGAATCGCTTTGCGCGTACTAGCCTGCGATGGGACTGCGCCCGCCGCCTGCGCCCCGCGCCCCGCCCCGCCGCGCCCCGCGAGAATAAATCATTTCCCGCGCGACGCCGCTTGGCCGCAGCACGTATCGCGCGACGGCCAGAAGCCGGCCGGGCAGGTTTTGAGGTTAGGTGCGCGTAAACATTGACAGGTCGTTCTGGCGTTCGTGAGGCCGCGTTCGCGAACGCAGCGTCGCTTTTGCTTACACCGATTTTTTATTATTGTTAGTGGTTTTATGTATTGAGGGGTTGAAGAGGCTCTGCGGATTTTTTTGAAGCTTTATGTGAGTATATTTGATTTTTATTTTTGGTATATATTTTCATATAGAATCGATTGAATCATTCAATTCAATTGAATAAACTATATGTTTATTAGTCAGTAAAACTAAACGCGTTTATTTAATACCGCATGTCTGAGTCAGTCAAAAGTTTGAACGTGTGGTTTTTTTTTTAGACCGATTTTTTATTATTGTTAGTGGTTTTATGTATTGAGGGGTTAAAGAGGCTCTGCGGAATTTTTGAAGCTTTATGTGAACATATTTTGTTATTTATTTTTGGTATATATTTTCATGTAGAATCGATTGAATAATTCAATGTTTCATCGAATAAACTATTATATGTTTATTAGTCAGTAAAACTAAACGTATTTTTTTAATACCGCATGTCTGAGTCAGTCAAAAGTCTGAACGTGTTTATAACTGATAATGGGTGAAACTGAACGTATCTTATTCAATCAAATATTCAGATCGAGATTGTTTTATATGTAGTTGTCGCTATATTGACATGATACAGGGTGCTAGCATAGTGCCCCCAAGTTCGCCCACCTAAATAATTGCCACCTTTACTGTTTATTATTAAATAGGTGAAAAGGATTTTTACACAATTGCGCCGTATGAAAATAGGTTTTTTTACACCTCTACAAACACCTCTCAAAATTGTTTCATTTAAATTTTTCTTAAACAATATTTTGTATGTTATAGTGAAAATGTATTATCATTGAATTTTTATTTTCGTTTTTCATAAAAAAATATTGGGTTGAGGTTAGGTTTTTTTATCGAATACATACTAGGATAACGACACTAGTGGTGGATTATGTACCTGTAGTTAACCATCTCTCATAAAAACGTAAAAATTAAGGTTTTAAAATATGATAATCTTTCGGAAAGGGTACGACAGATAAGCAGTTTATCGATTACACCCTTTCCGAAAGATTATCATCTTTAAAAACTTTAATATTCACGTTTTTCTAAGGGACGCCCAACTACAGGTATCGTTACCAAATTACGTAAAATTTATTTCAACAAGAAAATCGTTATTTCTATATAGATTATTTATAGTTAAAATACAGATTCACTGATAACACCAATTCCCTACACATATACAAAAAAAATCCAAAATGATTTAAAAAAATAACAAAACCGATTGGTTTCGTTATTACATATTCACTATTCAACATATAAACAATCATTCAAACTCACACAAAACCAAATCGCATTCGCATCCACGCAAAATTCCAAAGAGAACCATGCGGGAATTTTCCTAGGGCGCCGACGTCACCCAAACGGCCGCGCCCTCATGCATTTTCGTCACCCCGCAGCTCTTCGTCTCGGAAAAGCGACGCCGAAAGCGTCAAAGCGGCCGCAGACGTCTCGCATGAGTCACGGGGGGTCGAAGGGACACCCTCGGAGGGCACGACGGCCATTTGGCACCCTTCGACGTCGCAAAGACGGAGACTGTCTCGGTTTTTCGCGGGATTTTCCCGTGAATTGTGCGCCCGCCTCGTCTGCGGTGAGCTTTTCGCGGAAAAGTCGATAAGGCGGTGTTGTTTATTGGGAAAAATAACTTCGCCGACGTAATTCTCGGTTTGATTCTGTCGAGTGGTTTGCTTGTTTTGTTTTATTGGATTTCCTGTTGTTTCCTTTGATTGAATGGCAATATAAAAGTTGATGGATTTTTTCCGTTTTTATCGGTAACAATTGAATTAATCGGTGATTCGTTGTCGGAGATTAATTAAATCGTGCGCCGGTGTCATCAAACGGTTTGTTAAATCTGAGACCATCTTTCTTCTATTATTAACATTGTGTGCGCATATTGGTTTTAATTCTTCGATGTGTATCGACTTGATTGATCGCTCGACAATATTTATGTAATATCAGAAACAACAAAATTTTATCGCCGATCATTAATTATTCATATGCAATCGATTTTAAATGACACAAATGAACTTTAAGATAATTTTTGACAATTTGTCATTTTGACTATGATTTATTGTTTTGTTTTTACTACGCCGTAACGTATGTTAAATCTGTTTTTAATTTGAAACAAATTCCGTCGAAATTAATTTTCCTCGTTATTACTAATTGTGATAAAGTACGCTTTGCTTTTCTCTTGTCATCTGTATAGTTTAATTCAACTAAAAGGTTACTTAACGTCATAATTAATCAAACAAATAATTAAAAAAAACCGTATTTATTTATATTCATTACTTTTTTAATTCAAAATTATTTTTAATTCCAAAATGAATAAGTCTCTAGACATCACTTAAATATATAATGAATACGAAACGATAAACGCACTTTTAAAGCACTCAAATATTATATTTCTAAAACTTTCAAATCCTATTAATTAAATATAGTAGAACCTTTATTATCTGAACTTCGATTATCCGGATTTATCAAAAAAAAATATGTATTATTTTTAAATAGCAGATTTTACGATTTTTTTTACATAACACACGTCCAAAAATTTACGAGTAACAAAATCATACTGACTCATAACAGAATCAACTATGAGGGTGATGAAACTAAAACCGGACAGGAATTTTATTTTTAAAATAATTTTTATTGTTTATAAAATGATAATAACATAATTTATTTTCACAAATAATTGTTTTGTACAAAATAAAACAATTTATATGTAAAAAATTTGGAATTAAAAAACTTCTCACAGATGGTGTTAAAAATTATAACTTCATTGATTATTATCTTGGAAACCGATAAATACACTTCAATGACGATTTTATGTTATGTTCACAAATTTTGCCATTATCAAAGAACCAAAAATAGTAAAAATACATAGATTTTAAATGCGTTTAAAAGATACTGTACATAATTATGCACACCAAAAATTTCTGTAAATAATTTAATTTAATTTAATTTTTGTCTCAATTATCCGAATTTTTCACTATCCAAACCATCTCAACCCCCATTTAATCCGAATAATCGAAATTCTACCATATCAAAAAACAAAAATCGAACCTTACCACCCCCAAAACACCCCATCCGAACCGCACAATCAAACCGAACCACGAACTAACTGCACAAACAGATCCGAATTGGAAACCCCTAAACCATGGGGACAAAGCGGCATTACGGGGCGTACGTGAGAGGTGTGAAATGATGGATTTTAGCAACCATACAAAGGTGTCTGAGTGGGCCCACCACCTCAATCACCGTTGTATGGGTTCCCCATTATCGCTCAGACGGGATTAAACACTTCATTAGCGGGGTTCGTAATTTGCTGGGCGATCTGCATGGTTTAAGAATGCGCTTCGGCGATGGTGGTGGTGGTTTGGAGTGTTTGAGCTTTGATGGGGATTAATTGGTTGCGTCGTTTTGATGGGAGAGTCGTTGTGGAAATTGGTGTGAGTTTGGATTTGAATCGTTAAAATATGATCGATTGATTTATGACTTGATCTAAATTGTATGTTGATGTAAAATCGGGGTTTGATTTGAATAATTTTAATATCGAGATTTTGAAAGGTTACTTTTTTCTAATACAAAATGGGAAAGCACTTATATTTCTGTCGGTGTCTATATAGGTTTCGTATAATGTGATTTATCATATGTAATGATGTCTCTATGATGTTTTTCTTTTCCGTGTTAGTTATTTTTGTTTCAAACGCACATATGAATTTGCTAGGAATTATATGTAATATTTCTGGCATTGTGTTTCGCACGCAAATGTTTCATCGTGTTGCATGACGGCAACAAATTTACTATTCGATTAGGCTTTCCTCTACGCATTTATGAAATATAATTTTCCGTACTAAATTACGTATTTTTTCGTACGATATAATTTGTAAGATAGATAAAACGTCTAAAAGCAAAAGTTAATTCATTTACCCTTTCGAAACGAATTTATTTACCCGTGCCTATTTATCAACCTTAAATCATCATTTGCATAACGAATACGTAATTTCGTCGCTTTTTTCCCGATATGTATAAAACTACACGTAAACCTTTAAAAAACAAACGGGCAAATAAATTAAATACACAAGCTATTCTATTCAAATTCACGTAAATGAAAACTTCAATACTAATCAAACCGATACGTGGCGGAGCACGATCGTTCTCCCGCACGCATTTCAATTAGGAATTCGTTTTTGTTTGGCATGAAATTATCCCGGATTCACTACGCTGGTTTTCAGCTGAAACTTTTAACGCAATTATGCAGTCCTCATCTATATGTACGTGTATGTGCATTAGGGAATCGGCCGCGTGCACTCCGTACCGAATGCACACCCTGTATATAACCCTATGCCAAAGAGTTTCCCAAACTTTATAGACCTTTGAACCTATATTTAATTAACTGATTTGTTCTATTTTATATTTATCATGAAATTTGATTTTTTTTATATAATTTTATATGAAATTTTATAAAAATACTTGAAACAAATTTATCATGGATGATTGAGTTTTCGTATGACTTAATAATTCTTAGAAATTTTCTTTCAACTAAAATATATTACATTGAAATTCAAATATCATTTTTATAAATACTTTTCGAAGAAATTTTCAAATTTACATTTTCTCTATAAAATTTTATTAATTTTAGAAAGCGTACTTATTGACCGTGAAGTACATTGAATAAAAAAAAATCTATAATATTACAACCAGCCTTGTTGAAAATATCGATTCCCACTCATCACCAAAGTTAAGCAGCAAATAAGATGGTCTATACATGAATGCTCATAATATTACCTTATAATTGTTTCCGAAGGAAATATTTTTAGTATTGTAACTCATCTATTATTATTATTATCCTTTCATCACACCTAATCAAAATACAAACCTCGAACTCTCGTTGAAAATCGAAGCGATTTTATCCTACAGTACACGCTTCATAGATTGCTAATGTTGATTTTGAAAAATATATGATAATCCCAATATATATTTTTTTAAATTTAAATTTATAAACCACAAAGTCAATAAAACCAAAATGTAACGATCCACCTATTAGAATCACAACCCACAGTTCCAGAAACGCGCTTACACCGTATAAACCTAACGTATAGAATAATACGTTCGCGTACGGGGTTGCCCTCTGAATATTTAATACTAGTTCACCCCTCGTACGAAAACGCAAAATGGTATGGGTCGGAAAAACCACCCATCCACCCCCTCGGCAGGCAGTCCTCGCACACGCACTTTTCCGTTTCATTTTCCGACTCCAAATGACACGTTACATTAACGGGAAAACGGTGGAGTTACGCACCGCGGATAATGCACGTTTGATTGCTATTGTCGGTGGACAGGGGTGGCCAATTCCTCGGTTATTGATTATTCATTCGACGGGAGATTGGTTGGTGGTCGTTGTGTGTCTGGGAGATGGCAGGTAGTTTGAATACAATGAGTCGTTTTGACGTTGCTCGTTTTTTTTGTGTTTGTCGATCAGTGTTTGAGATATGGTATTGGGAATTGGTATTTGAATAGCTTTCATCGTTTTTTTAAATGAATCATTGTTAAAATATTAGAATTGGTATGTCTGTCAAATAATCGAAATATATATTCACGTCTTTATTTATATCTTTGCAATGATCTACTTGCGGTTGAGGGTGTGCGATAAAACACGCATTCGTAACATTTCTCCTTTTATATTTTATATATATCCGGCACTTCTAACGATCGTTTTTCGTGTTTTCCACATCGAACACTTTCCAAAATTTCGATTTTCGCCTACATACCCGCGTTTTTTTTTTATATCCGAATACGTGGTAGAAATCCGTCGAAAGCGGCAGCGGCTTTTCTTCGCAACATCCATCCACTTGCAGATTCACGTGTCTTCCATTACACTGAGTACCTTTTTCTCGTCTCGCGAAAAAAATATTTTCGTGAAGAATGGCTGGAAACACGCTTCATACAACCCCTGAAAAATCACCTCATATTTTTGTGTGTACGTACTCGTGCCTGCACACACGCCGCTTTGTTTCGCCATTTTTCTTATATTGCTTCGGCGAATTTTCACCCACATACGAACACGTGGAAGAACACGTGCACGTACCGTTTTATGCCTACGTACGTGTGCAAATTTCTGTAGTAGTGTTCGCATTTTCGAAGAACGAAAATCGTCCCTTACGCGTCAACGAATCCTTGTGAATACTTCGATTAGATTTCACACATGTGTGAATTTTCTGAAAAACACGTAATATAATCAAGAATGAATTGTCATTTATTGTTTATTATTTTCAAAATTTATTTGTATTATGAATATTTGATGTTCGTAAAATCGATTAATCCGTACGACTTCAATTTATTATTCAAGTTTGTTTTCGATTCACTATTTTTGCATTCAGGTCTCACTTACGTATGCATGCACATTTCGTGAGTGCAATTGCATTTGCAATTCTAATGTCGGTTTTCACCTCGACCTATGCGCATCCCCATCGTTTTATCTTGCACTTTTATTTTACATGACACTACCGACGTTAATATAAAAATACCTATCGATGCTCGACCCCAAAATTGCAAACACAAAAAATAATACATCGTATATTAAGTAGAATATATCCGGAGGGAAAAAATTCTATATTATGAACAGTTATTAGCACCATCCATTCATAGAATAATATACTTTCTTCGCGAAGATTTCAATAAAATCAAAATTCAATAACCGGAAAAAATGCGTAACGTTTTGAATAGTGGTCGCATTTATTTTATTGGATTTTTTCGCCGCCGAAAATGGACTCGGTTGGTTTTTCTTTCCCTTTGGCGCCGATTGTGCGAGCGTTCGTATATAATGATCGCGCGGACCTTTTCGTCGGGCCCCGAAAAGCCCTCCGGGGGAATTTTCCAACGGCCAATCGCATACGCGTCGAACGGGCGGGGATCGGGGGGAGGGGTTAGGAAAAAAATGGAGAAAATGGGAGAAATTTCCCGGAAAAGCCGGTGCGATTTCACCTTTCGGCTTGCGCTCATTTTTCTCCCGTGCGATACAAACGCTTTTCATTTGCCCGTGTGGGTCACGTATTGCGCTCACTACATGAGTTATTTTATTAATTTGTCGATTTTTATTATGGGGTCGACCTCGCTGGTATTTTTGTGTTGTCGCTTTTGTGTATATTCGATGTGTTGAATTTAATTTTGATATTTTAAAAGTTTCGTTATATAATTTTTTTTATGTTTGTATCTATTGCGTCGTGAATGATCGATCATCATGCAATCGCTTATCTATATGTGAGAATATGCTCTTAACTTTATGGTTTGTTTATGTTGCTCTCTATAAAATTTATTTGTGATTTGTTGAAGTTATATATTTACAAAATGATAAACCAAAATTTAATTTTAACCCTTTGTATATATCGAAAATATCAGCAACACAATTACGAGAAATAAACAGAGGAAAAAATTCCATTTTAATCATGGCACGAAATACCAACCCGAAAAAATCAAATTAAAATTTCAATATTCAACCCAATGCACTACGTACTTTTTTGAACAAAATTAAAAATATTACCGAACCATAAATAAAAAAATCTAATATCCAACTCCGAGGCCGGCAGACGCGTTCGCTAACAATCTCAACGGCCGCATCGTCAATTCGGATTACACGCAACTCCCTTCACCCGTCACGTCAGAGATTCCTTTTTAATTTCCTGCCCTTCGGCGGAAGGCGGGAAAATTTTCCGCAAAAAAAAATATATAGAGAGAAAACGCGGAAAAGACTCGTAATTTGTCCGCGAACGAGCCGCTTCTCCTTCGACGCGGCGGCGGCAATTTTTCAACCCTTATTCGGAAAACGCCATAATTCTAGGCAATGGGCGCCCCATAAAGAACCAGCGGCGGCGTCGTAACTCAATTTTAATGCGAATTATCGACGTCGTTAAGGACACGCGTTTCGGCTTCGTCATTGTAAACATATTGAAAAGTTTCCGACGCTTTTCCCGGACGTATAAGTGCGGGGGGTTTATTCGGAACTTTTTCGAATTGTGTATAAATCTCGTTGAGATTATCTGTTGTCCGTCTCGATTCTGATTTCCTTTGTGGTATTATCTGATGTTGCAACATGTGTTGCCGCGTTCAATGTACAAGATGCCCCTTTTGCGCAAATCGATTCGGTGAATATGGAAAAAAATAGATACAGAATACTCGAGTTATCAAATAACATGATTGATGGTCTTGTTAACAATATTGATAAATTTTATGTTTTTATACGATATAAAAAAAATGATTACAGTCGATAACGCGAAATGTGTACAAACACAGAACAGAAGTCAGTAAAACGTGATTTTTTTTTTAAATGAAATACGAAACGCGTAGATTATTTGCCCACACATTGTGCGCGTGTAATGTTACATGAATCATATTATATTGCACATTTGAAAGAAATATATAAAATCACGTACGATCCATTTACCTATTTCGGGAGTCAATCGCAGTTTTATCGCTCGTACATAGTGTTCGAAATGTGTGCGAGAGTAGATTCACACAAAAGTTTCTCGAAATAAAAACTACAACCGAATTGGGACGAACAAAATTTACTTTTCTTCTTTATTTGTTTTGATCGTCACATTTTTTCATTCTTGTATTGAATTTCGACGATAACGCATCGATATTCATCGACAACGCTCAATTTTAAGAACGCAAAGATATAAGACTACAAACAATAATAATTCTAACGATAAAATCTTCATTTTTATTTACAACAAAATCTAATCATTCTGATTGAAATATTCATTATTCAGAACTCATATCATCAACGAAAAATAAAAACACAGTATATTCGAGGTCCACTTTTGCAGATTGAGGTCCGCAATCCTCATCATCTCGCACAGCACAATCGCAATATCCGAATGCATCCTCACCAAGGGTGGTTTCGAAGAAAAAGAAAAAACCCACGTGTCCCATTTCAGCCGACTATCACTGAAATATCAAGTGTCGAACCGAAAAAGGGGGCAAAAGCAGGAGGCGTTGAACTTAAACGGCTCGAATGAAACAGCAATCGCTCCTGAGTGCAAGAAGTGCGCACCATCTGCGGTCTGGGGTCGCAATCGAGTTTTGGATCTGCGGATAACAATGCGAAAAAAGGGAGTGATGAATCTTCGAGGAGGCTGTGCGTTATGAATGGTTTCGTTCCGCATTGCGTATGTCGTGTATTAATATTGATGGTTTTGCGTTTTCGCTCGTGAATGAATGAATTCAGAATATCTTGCCGCAGTACGGTTTGTTTCGGTTAATAATAAAATTTTCGCGTTGCCGGATATGGGGTTGGATTTAATAATAAGTGTTGGGTTAGAATACTCGATGTATTGTGCGTTTTGAAGATTTCTTTGTGTGCTCGAAAGTGTTTGTATAGTAGCAATAAAATTTATTGGTTTATACAGTCGTGTGAAAGGTGTCTTATTTCATTCTTTGTATTCACGATTAAATCTTCGATTGATGTAGCGAAAAGGTATATTTATTCGATACAACTTTTTACTTAAAAATAATCGATGGACAAAGAATTCTTTTATGAGTTTGAAAGTATTAAATATTAACCTTCCACAACTTTTCAGTTTTTATGCGCTGTTTTTATAATAGATAAAAATTTATATATACCGGATGAGTCGTATTCGGATTTGTATCCAGCATGCAGTCGAGGGTCGTGGACCCTTTAAACCCTTTCCAATTCTGTCTTTCTTCACTAACCCTCATCATTTATTTCCGACAAAGCAGTCTGGAGACTCCGCGCTAAGCTTTCTCTGCCCTTTCCTTATTTGCTGAGTATTCTTTCTTCTATAGAAAACCACTCAATTAAAATTCTGTACGATATTTCCCGGAGAAAAGCGGTCGAGACGCTTTTCCGCACTCTAAAGGAACCTTCGCGAAATATCGATTCAATACATTTATTTTTCTTTTTTTCTTAAGCAATGCGAAAAAATTTAACTCTTCCTAAACTGGCGTTTTGCGAGATTCGCTTAATCGAATTTCTTCGAATCGTTTTGTTGTTGCTTTTATTTTTACGCCGGTTGGATTTTTCCGACTGAAATGGAAAGAAATATACAGAAAAAAAGATCGGAACCGCCTCGAAAATTCTCTTGGAAATTAAGCCTTCGAATTGAAAGCGTATACAACAACAGCTGGCGAAAACAAAGTTTCCCCGTTTGAATTGTTTTTTGTCGAAAAACAAATTTAAATCGAGTTGTGTTGCGGTCCTTTCTTCGTTGCCGTTAACGTTTATTCGCTAACAAAGATGGACAATCCTGTTTTGTACAAACAATTACTTTCCCAGATTCGGCCCGCGCGCAAACAATTACCGAATATAAAACCCCACAGGATAAGTCTCAATTTTTCCAAACAACGCATTCAAAACACATCCAAAACAAACCCGCTCAATCAAATTAATTAATCCCACGACAAAGTTGGCTATCGGCTCGAACAATTCAACTTCATCCTTTGTGGCACTTATTTGATTATACATTTACCCGGTTTCGCTAATGATTCACGCACAAGAAGACCGTCTCGCATGTGCGTGGTTTTAAAACCACCAGACTAATTGGTCAAAGAAGACT
Source organism: Hydropsyche tenuis (assembly GCA_009617725.1). Lineage (NCBI taxonomy): Eukaryota > Metazoa > Arthropoda > Insecta > Trichoptera > Hydropsychidae > Hydropsyche > Hydropsyche tenuis. The sequence goes on from VTON01000076.1 coordinate 692,263, forward strand.
GCGGTCCAAATATAGACGCGGCGGTAACACGTCCACACGTGTACGCGCACAAAATAAATAAATACCCGCCATGTATTTATACTGGTGCATTAATGGCGGGCCGTTTGTTAGGTGGTCGTAACTAATTGACCGACAATGCCGTGTCGTAGATCACACCGCTGATTTAGGATCGTACAAGTGACTTTCTGTATTGGCTGTAGTGTGTGGAATGAAAGTCTGGTCTGATTTGATTAGGTGAATTGATGTATGGATATTAGCTTGGTGGCACTCGATTTGGTTTGTGTATTTTAATCTGAATTGACTTGTATACGACTTTGATTTATTTTATTTTGATCGTAGCTTAATATGTTCATATTAAAATGAATGAATCTTACTCTCGTTCATAAAACAATCGTTTACTTTCGTTCCTAAAACAATGATTATCTATAGCTCAAAAATATTTGCCCACTCAACAAATTCCCAATGACTCCCATACAGTAACCACGCATCTCGTTTTGGTCGGGAAAATCCCGTTATTTTCGAAAAAAAATTTGATTTGTGCCGTTTTGGTCCATCCCCTGATGAACAGAAGCAAAACGACATTTTTTTTCATTTTATATGTTTTTTGAAAACTATTAAAAAAATTAGATTCGAAATCGTTTAATTTATTTATCATTCAATTCAATTTTCTAAATAATTCACATTTTTAAATTTAGAGAAAATATAATATAATGTAAAGAGAATTCAGATAGACGTTTTAAAAATATATACATATTTTAATCACATAAATAGTTAAAAAATATAGAAAAAAATTTATATAAGGGGGGGGGGGGCGGTGACAATTTTTTGCGGAGCTTTCCATTTTAAATCCTAAAAAACATGGTCACTCTTATAAGAAAACAATTGATCAAAACATCATTCTAAATCCCCGCACATAAACTCAACAATGAATCAGTGAGTCCACAAATAGCGAATAGCATTATCCGAAATTATTTCAGAATGAACTCATCGCACGAGACAGCCGTCGCCTCAGATGAATATATTATGAATAATACGTTCATATGCGACATTAATTTCGAACGGAGTGGAAACGAGCTATCAATCAACGCGAAACCGTATTTACAATTTAAATTTCCACGTCAAACTTATCGGTTGAAATGGCGCCAATCGTCCAGCTAATTGGGCGTCACCGAAAGCGAAGCTCTGGCCCTCAGCCAGAGCAGGTGACAAATGTTGTCTTTTGGCTCATCATCATCATCATCATGATCATGATCATTATCAGAAATGGAAAATCTTTTTTCAGGTCATAAACAGTGAAAGTGATATTTTTTTTATACAATGAATTTGGTTCATTGCTATTTCCTTAAGTGATCTTTCAAAAATTTTACATTCATTTTATGTACTGCTTGAATTTTTAAATTTTGTAGTAAATTTAAGCATCTCATTATGATTCGACTAGGTAATCAGTGTATAAAAAGGTTGTCGGTCGCTGTTAATGATCATCATCTTCGCGCGTCATTACGCATAGTTAACCGCTTCGTTGACACCGTCAAGTACCACAGCAACGTTTCTTGTGAAACAGAAAATGTCGGAAAAATAAGGCAAAAGCTGCACACACTTGTCCCTTTTTGAAAGCTTTTTATTACGCGGAGGGGTACCGATATGTATATAATGGAATTTATTATGTTAAAAAGGTTGTAAAAATGTATATAACGTCATAAAGTTGTTTGCGTAAGGTTTTCTTACATTCATACGAGCGCTCTTACCCCACAAATATCGAATAATCTAAATTAGGTTTTCATGCTTTTTACTCGTAACTTTATTGAGCCGAAATTTTATATCGAACCCATATTTATGACGAAAATTTGGGATTTAATACGCTATGAAATATTGTTATTCTAACCAGTTTTTGATTCAATTTACATACAACGTTGTAATACATATTTTATTTCACCATCACAAAACATCAAAACCCACATTCATTCATTTATAAAAAGAATAATAAAAGAAACTCAATAATGTCACAGTTTATTATTTTATTCGGGCCATAAAAACGAAATCTTTAACGCGTTTCGAAATCGAAAAGAACACCAAAAATTCCTTATTTTTCCGCCATAATCGTCCTTTATACAACACTATGACTAATTTCAATATCACGGAGCACTCGTGTCGAAAAATTTTTATATTGCCGCCATAAAGTGATAAAGTAATAACGGGCGATGTAAACAGGGGCGCTCACCTGCGCGGACCTCGAACCGTTCCGGAATTAAGCGTTCGCCGCACCGTAATTTATTGGCCCAATAAATCATTCGCCACCCCTGGCCATCGCCATATACACACGCAGTGATTTTTACAACTCCGGGGGTGTGAACGGCAATAATACGAGCACAACACAACGGTGTAATGTGACGTAATGTAGTGTTGTCGGCGCGGCGGAAGCGCGATCGAGTTACAATACGGTTTTATTACTAACAACGGTGTTTACCGGCATAATGGTGTATAACACTATGGTGTTTCGGGAATGCGTGTTTACCGGCGGATTGGCGCGTTTGTTCTTTGTAATTCGGCGAATGCGCGTGGCGTTTCTTCGATATGTGGTGAATTTAGATTGAAGGAGGTGAGCTTTGTTCCGGTGCTTTTGATGTTCGTCGATAAGAATGCGACGGAATCGTTTGATGTGAATTATTTCGGCGGCGGTGTAGTTTGCCGGAATTCTGGATAAATTCGTCCGTTTTGTAATGAAGTGTTGCGTTGATGATTTATGGTGCGTATTGTTCGGGAGCTTTTGTGCGCGAGGTTGAATATGGGATTCGCGGTTGTGAAATTTCACGCTACGAGCCATTTGATTTAACGTAATTTAATGAATATTGCTTTCGTTAAAGATGTTTAATTTATTTCCTCAGAAGCCGAATTATAGTAATCAATCTAACGATATTGCGAAATTTCTGGGAGAAGTCATACAAAATTGGCGGCCGGCGTCTTCAATTTGAACATTCATTTCCAGCTATAAATAGAGCGAAATTCAAGAGTCGTCTCTCGTTTGTTTATTATTAATTTTCTCGATGAAAATTAATTTCCATTAAGACGGGGTAGCGACGCTGAAAACGAAACGAACTTTGCGGCACCCATTAGTAACGGCGAAAATTCCTTTCGCAATTTCCCATTATTCAATGAACGAGCGGAAAGCGATCGTTAAACGGCGACCGACGCCGTTAACACTTAAACTGCTGCCGCGAATTTGCAGCCAAAAGTCGCCGAAGAAATTTCCATATCGAAGGTTGGCTCGGATTCGGAGTTTTGCGGTTTTCGAATGCCCGGGCCGATCGTTTTCCCGGGTATTTGAAAAGATCGGGAGGTTGGAACATGCATGGTCGGTGTATGAAAATCGCGTGAAAGTTTTCCGTTTGCGCGTGCTAATGACGCGGGGAAATGAATTGTTTTCACGTCGACGTATCGTAATTTATGTGCGAATTTTCCATGAGAGATTTATGGTGGAAAATTTCATAACTATCCGTCTTGCGTTTTATTTAATATTGTACGTTTTCCTCTCGAAATACATGTTGGGAAAAAATAATATTGTGAAATATAATATGATTTATAAGGCAAATTTTATCCTTTCTGTAATGCTTCTTAATATTATATTTTATTGGGCTTGAAATTTTAGTATATTCTTTTCTCATAACATTTTTTTAAAATTAATTATTAATATATTCTAAATGTTTCGTCTAGTTAAATTTTGTTGTGTTTTACTACAAACATTTTCATTCCTTTACTAAATGTTCGAAATAATTGAAAGGATCTCTTAATTACAAAGGGAATCCACTCACATTTTGAATTTCCAGCCGCTTTACGTGATGTTTTGGTAATACTATTTTGATTACGGTAAAATATTCGTTTCAATTTCCCGAAATGAATTCATAAATTTACATGAAACTCAAACTGAAATTACAAAATTATTATTATAAAGTCACAATCTCATATATGAAAATTACTGAAAAATCTCTTCATACGAATAAAAAAACGAACTATTTCACACATAATGAAAACTATTCACCGATTCATTGTGCGCATATAAAGGCTTATAAATCCATGCTTCAACCGCACGCACCACGGTCAACCAACACTACTGTTTGTGCCGGTTTCCTGCGCTATAATTCACACCAAATTCATTGTGAGATCCCTTTAAAATTTAAACCCAATTTATGGGGCCTGGGTTTTGTTTTAACCCGCGAGCCTGCGTTTGCCCAACATCGCAAACGCCAACTTTCCAATTCCAAAGTCAAACCCGCGTTAAAATTACAAATTCACGCAAAACTCCGACCGCCGAACTCGCCGCTCGCAATTTCCACGAAATCAATTTTTATCCCGTCGCGAATTATAATATTGTGTATGAAGGGTGTAAAATCAAAGCTCACTATCTTTGCTCGGGTGAGTTTGAGCTAAACTAAATCAAAGTCAAGTCTAAACTTAACAAAATCATCAGAAACTATCTAATGAAAATATGTTTTATAATTTAGTTCTAATGTTTATAAGCGGGAAAATTTAGGTTTAACATTTCGATGTTTTGATTATAAAACAACAATGTATGTTTCTATGTAAAATTTTCGACAGTTAATTCGAGATAGATTTCGATAAGTATTTATATTTATATAATTTACATCTCAAATTTATTTAAATAATAAATATTGTGAATTTTGATTCGAAACCTCTCATATAATAAATGTACATTGAAGCAAACTGCGACAGCTTGGAGCCTTCCGCGGCTGACTCAACGACGACCTTTGCGTAATTTGAATTTGGCGCCGACAGGTGCTTTTTTCGTGTTTTTTATTTGTTTTTTTCTTCGAGCTTGCCTCGGTCTACGTCTTCGCTATATTCCCGTTTGTTTTATGGTGGCTTTTAATTTGAAATCTTACGTACTCGGCGGGATTATTGGATAAAGTCCGAGTGAATTGTGACCCCGACTTAATAATCCGGCCTATAAAACTTCGTTAGCGTTACGACCCGAATCGAAGCGCTATGAAGATACACGATCTAAATGCGCTTTCAACAGAACTTGTGCAAATAGTGTTATATGTCTTTGGCTGAATCAACGAATAAATTTCAAAATCACCCTTGAAACTCGATTATATCACTATAAAATTCGATTACATCAATACACACACGAATATAGTAATCAAATATACGCTTTGATATATAATATAACATGCTTTGATAAATAACATGCTTTGATATTATAAATCTAATTATACAACACAAATCCGAATAGACAACACAAAAAACCCTTCAGGAAAAAACGCACATGAAAAAACCACCCACGCAGCCTACAAAACACGTCATCAGTACAACGTGACATCAAAAGACCACTGAAACAACCAACAACCGCCTACATAAATCACACACCCATATGTGCAACACTCGAAAAGCAATATCGAATAATAAACGAGGCCTCCCAGAGGCCTTATCGGGCGCTCGGCCCTCGACGCGTCAAAAAGATCCGATCGGAGGCTTCGCCCCTTCAGACGGGGCGCAGCCTCCGGAGCTTTTCAGACGAGATAATCTCTTTTTTATGGAAATATGTACATCTGCCGGTGGAGCCTTAATTACCTATTTGCCGTCGAGTGGTGAAGACCCTTCGAGGCTCAAAGGGAACGATGCCGATTTTGAAATATGCATGAAATGATGTGTAGTATGGGGGGATGTTGACAGTGCGTGCGAGGATTGCGTGACTGGGTATTTTGTGGATTTGTGTTGGTTTTTAATATGTATTGATTAAAAATTTGTGTAATTCTATTATATTATTGTTTTTCACAAAGTTACGTATGCGGTAAAATAATATTATTAATTTAACGAGTTCTATTGGTTTTATTATTTGGATGAATGTAATTATATTCATTTGGAAATGTTCTCTTTACAAATATTCTCTTCCGTGTAATGAAAATATGTATAATTTATGTAAATTATACGAATTGTTCAAATATACTACCGCCTTTATTCGAATAACGCTCGCACTCCACTTTACGCGTATAGCTTCTGGTTTTGAATCGAATCTCACTAGATTTTCCCTTGAACACTTATCGATTTTCACATAGCAACGAATTCAGCAATCTTTGATTTTCCGATTCGTAGCATCCGATTCGACGGTTTCCCGCTTTATACGTTTTTCTATGTGCTTAGGATGTGAGCACGGTCTCTGGGGAAGGCGTGCTCTATCTGCTCATCTATTAGACAACCCCAACGAAACAAGGCTACTATCGTTGGAACATTAAACGCAAAATAAACCAAAACCCCGTCGAAAAACGACCGTTGAGTAAATTTTTGGAAATTAGCCATGCGATTGCTTCTTGTCCCTATCGATTAGTTCAGAAAGCTCATACTCGAAGCTGTCGCCGAAATGGTTTTCCGCGAGAATTTTCCATTTTCCTGTCGCAGGAATCCGCACAAATCTTTCATCGTCTCGCGTTCCTTTATGTTTGCGCGCTGCTCACAACAAAAGGGAGCCGCCGTTTGTTATTAACTTTTCCTTTGGACGATATGAAATATAATATGAAATAAAGTATAGAAAAGAAGCTGTGGAAAAATAGATGAAAGGGAAAATAAATAAACGCCTCGTTCGATATACGGACGCACAACAAAAGTACGCTCAATGCATACAATGGCGGGCGGTCGCGGAAGCCCGAAAGGTTTTTCCAGCATCGTGTTTTATATTTGTGCGGTGTATTATAGTGCTTGTGTATGTTTTTGTCATATCGCGTTATTTATTATTATTTTCGCGAACGATCCTTTTTTGGTCTTTGTTAACGATTTGGAATTTATGGATTTTCAAAAAAAAAAGCGGAAATCGTTCGCGCCGCTCGCCTAGGCGTTGCCGTATTTCTCTTACGGTACATAAAACGCGCGATTCGCAATTTATCTTCAATACTGCCTTAAATTGTTAATTTACAGCTATATATGAACTGCAAAATTTACTGTATCTTTCACGGGCGTATTTGCTTTATTCGCTTTGTTAACTTTTCGCTCTACCTGAAAAACACAGCCATTTTTCACAAAGGTACATTACACAAAAAACTCTAAACGGTTATTGCACAGACGCAAACTCCGGGCATTACGCAACTTACTTTTCATTACATTTTACAACACATAAACTTTTACGATTAGATATTCAAATGCGATTAATCTGAAATTTCACAGAGCGGTTACGAAAAGGTCGTCCCGAAAAAAATATTAACATTTTAACGGGTCACGGCGCCGATTTGGCACCACCGTTCGAAAGACCATCCTCGAGCACACCACCGACGACGACCTTTTTGGCATACAATATCTTCAATGAAGTGTGGTTATACCATAATAACTAACGGACGAGCAGTGGCTTTGCGCCAGACGTGGCGTTAACCTTTAAACCGCCCCTCGTACGTGTATCTACGAAAAACCGCATTTGAATTCGAACTCGGCCTGAAATATTCCGCGTTATCTTATAAATAGGTGTGTTGTGCGCGTGTGGCTTTTTCGAAACGGGAACAAAGGTTAAACGTATCTGTATCCCGAGACGAGTTTAAGTCGATCGTATATTTCATTGTGCTGTTGATATTTTCAATTTACGCTTCTAAGAAGTGCTCGTTGATGCGAATTTCATATTGAGATCATTATGCAAACATGTTCTGTTTTACGTTCACGAATAGATAATAATTTCCTTTTATTAATAAGAAGACGTTCATTGTTTCGTTATATCTAAATATGTTTCGACGAATATGAAATTGATAAAATTTCTATGATAATTATTTCTAACATAAGATATCTCTTTTACATAAATTAATTGAATAAATTCTATCATAATCCTTAGCTTAAAACGTGAACAAAACAAAACATATTTTTAGACAAAGAAATGTTCATTCCACCCGACAATGCTTACCGCAACGTTAAAGTGACAGTAGGTCAAAGCAATAACCATTCATCCACAAAGGGCTAAATAAAATAATCCCTAACCGGGCGACTGCGACTCATTATTTACACCACGAAACCCCCAGATACAACAACCCAATTCCCAGTGCCGGATCGGCAATTGAAAAAAACTCAACACCGCATCGAAAAATCCATTTCGCCGCAGGTCGCACGGGCGGATGCAGTCTCAGACGTGTCTTTGTACTGCAGGAGTAAATTCAAAATCGCTTTGCCTCCTTTTTCTATGCAAACGGCTCCTTTTCGGGATGGGAGGACGTAAAGGCGTGTTTTCCGTGCGGTTAACATGGTTAATTCATGAGGTTTCAGCGACGGCTGCCAATTTTCCCCGTGCTTCCTTTTCCAGCCGCCCTTGTCTGCTTTTCTGTTCAACTTTAGGTACGTTCGTGTCTCATTACCATACCAGACCCAGAGCGAAGTTGCGGCATCGAAACGCTTTGTGTGCATCGGGAAATTTGACTTGAATCGGGAAATTTTAGATGCTATAGGTGTATGATTGTTATGCGAGATTTGTCTTGTTGTTTTGTTTTCAATGTTATTTGTTTCATGTATGAAGTGTATCGACTGTAATCTAAATTAATGTTATATACCGTAATGGAAAACTTCTATCCAATTATCTTCCCCTTCGCAACTTTCATTTATAATAAGTCTTATGTCTAAAAAGTGGAAAATCATTTTTGTATAATCGTCTTAAGTTAATAAAGTTTCACATTAAATAGTCTTAAATTTTATATAAAAAATAGACGTTGCTTGAAATATTATTAAATTTTTCATAACACGATCCGAAATTGAAAAAATATCCCATATAATCCATTATGTGGGTTATTTAAACTATTATATTATATATAAAAAATTGTTACGATTTTTCTCATAAAACGTAATACAGCCAATTTTTTCACCCTTTACCCGCAACGAAAAATAAACGAAAAAACCGGAAATTTTCCAGCACCGCCACCATCCCTTACAAAAAACCGAGACAATATCCGGGCATAAACGATGCACATTTTTCCCATCTCCACATCGGCGAAAAAACGCAAAACGGTAGAGAAAGACAGACACCAGTCTTATGCGATTTCGCATTATGCCGTCAATCAAACTGGTGTCAAAATGAAGCCGGAACGCGCACGCATCAATCATAATATAACGACATTGTGCACATCACCCACAAACCCCCCGAGGGATTGGACTCTGCATAGAACCTCCTGTGTGTGAGGGATGCAGGTTCGAAACTTGCAATCGGTGATGTATTGGATTTGTTGGTTGTTGAAATGAGCTGAAGTGTGTATATTGTGAGTTTTGAATCAATACTACTCCAGACGACATACATAAAATATAAATTGTATAATGTGTTGGCGGGTATTCAGTCCTTCGTGGAAGGAACCTTTCGTGTGACGGGGGTGGAAAATTCATCTGGGTAATCCCCTCAGAGGGACTACTGTGGGGGCGGAAACTATTGCCCAAATTACGAGCAAAAGGAAAAGTGGTGTCGGTAGCACGAAGCCAATGTCATTATTCTTGGACGATGGATTTGCTGGGACGCACGTGCGCATATGGGTGGTATATTGTATGGGCGACCTATGATTAAAACTATCTTGATTCACTTTTGGGTATAAATTTTAATATTTCAAATAATTTGTTGTTGTGATATTATCAGTATTTTTATTAATTGATTAACATAATAGATGTATGTAAATATATAAAAAAAAACATCGATTTCAAATTCTTTATACATCCTCCTCTTTTGTAATATTATAGAATTTTGGACAACTTAAATAGCTTTATAAGAGTACTATGAAATATTTAAAAATTTATAATAAAACATAAAATGCTAACAAGCGGAGAAAAATACTACTGTTTTCAAATATACGGTTTTCAGAAGTAACGATGTATAAATTTTAAAACCCGCATCTAGCATACAAATACAAATGTAATTTATAACATGAATTCTCTGCATAAAGCATTTGTAACAGCGGGAATCTCAATGTAAAATATATGAAAATTTTAGACTCAGCAGTAAGATAGACATTTTGTGCTTCATAAAGCTAAATCATTATACAATATTATTTAAAACTAAATTTATGTATTAATAAATCCTTTCCGACTGTGACTGCTGCTTACGTCCTAACCAGTATAATCATATTCAAACATGAACATTTTCACGTGCAAATTAGCATAATCTGTCATATCCGCGCACCGATTTCTTTTATGATATTTTTTTATCAAAAAAAAAACCGATAAGGTGAAATTAGCGATGTTATCGAAACTACAACATTCGTCATGTATCCTTATCGAGCGAAATATAAATTCGCATTTTGCGTCAATCGGTCCGATTTACTCAATATCGAAATTCGTGCCATCTGTATTTTATTATTCTATTCAAGGATATAAATAGACAGAACGTGGCGAACAATACGGCGAGCTTTTAAAATTTTCAAATAAAAGTTCGAAATATGCTTTTGGCACGACCAGCTATTTATTTTCATATACTGAATGCTGAAATGTGCGCATTGTTTTCAGATTGCCTGCCAGTTCGGCGCCGAAGCAACGACTGAAGTGAGTACATTTAAATTCTATACATTATTTGTTTTTAAACGATTTTATATTTTAGTTGATGCTATTGAGCGAATTTATGTTCAGCTCTGAAATATGCAACGTTGGTTCCGTTAGCTATCTAGTTTCATAATTCGGTCTAGTACTCTCTTGTAAACACTTGAAACTTTCATATATTGAAATTGTCATTAAATTCAGATCTACTCATTTTTTTTATTATATAAAATACTTCAACATGCATTTCTGCTCCTATAAAAAGTAGATCCGTTTAAGTCGTTTTTTTTTCAGTCCCGTGCGTTTGGGGACAGACTTGATTAAAAACCCTATCTCTTTATTTATCTGCTGTCACTAAAGCGAGCTTTAGTGCCTTTTCCTCGAGGCGCACAAGCGTCACAAACTGAAAAAAACGGGCAAAAAAATATAGAACATAAACCCCAAAGTATAATGGCGCGAAAGTGGAGAAACCCCTGGCGAAACTTAAGTCCGCGGAATTCGAAAAAGCCAAACTTTTTCACTTTCAACTTCGGCGCTCTAGTAATATGAAAAAATCGTCTACGTACACATTTTGTTTACGGCCACGCTGCGATGACCGGGCGCTTCGAAATTCTGCTTAAAAAAAAAATTCCGGACGAAAAAGTGAATATTCTGAATTTTCCGAGCCGATAATATCGCGCGTATGAACTAGCCGTGAAGAAATTTCGCCGCGTAATCGCTACTGACTGATCTGGGTCGTCCTGGGAGCTGAAAAACCTGAAAATTCGGAAAGGGACTCTCCTTGGGGAGGAAAGCTTTCAGGGCCACTCACCGTGACCGGGAAAGTTTGCGAACTGAAAATGTTATTACGCACTCGCTTTTTATTTGCATCAAATCTCTTATATGCGATGATTTCGCAATTATTTTTAAATTGGTCACGAGATCGCATCTGACAAGTGTCCACTTGAACGTTATTCAATTAATCGCACAACAAATCAATTTGTTCAAACAACACCGAACATCTTAATATATCAAATAACGACGTGTTTAAAATATATTTTCAATTGATTCGATAAAAATCAGAAATTCCAACCCTGCTTTTGCAGGAAGAAAAACTAAATTTCAGCTGAGCCGCCTACGAGACATGGCGAACAATCAATCCTGATAACTTGGTCGTTCGTCGCCCGCAGGACGTGAAAACTTTTTTCCACCATTGTCTCACCCCATCTCGGGAAACTCGCTAACTGAAACGACAGTCGACGAGTGGGTGGGTCGCAAATTCGACAAAAATACAGTGGCGACGGGCAGCTCTTTACTGTTATTGCCCGGTCGGTCGTTCGTTTTCAATTTATTCGACCACCCGCGGTTTTCACCGGCGACAAATTGTCTCATTGTTTTCCCCAGAAAAATGCAACCCCTATGCCGGCTAGGTCGTAGATGGAGTTTCGCCAGTCGTTGGTGGCGTTTAACTATTGTAAAGTGAGCGATTTGATGGCAAGTTTTAGTGGAAATTCGTGTCGAGTGTAGTACAGCGACTTTCATTGTATAAATATTGTTTTATATATATTTAGATCGTAAATGTGCGAATAATAAAATTGCATGGAAACTCGATTGGGTCAAGGGACTTGCCAGAGACAATTCATCCAATTAGACGGTTAACGTATCACGCTGACAGCTTAATCGGTAAATCGGCAATTTAATTAACGCTTCGCCAGTAAATAAACGGACTTATGACAGTTTGGACATAAGCTGGAGTTTTACGAGACTTGCTGACCTCACGGGTTATCGAAACCAGTTCGAGGAATTGTCAAGAACTGTTGCGCACGAAGCAATATGCATTATTTTTAAGCTTTATTTAAATTGGACGTCTGCTCGGAAGTTGCTTCGAGCTTTGTTTTATATACGAAAATAATAATTTGTTTATCGACTTGCGTTTTAAAGTTGATTCGTTTATTGTGTCGTTAACGAAACGTTACCGGTCGATAACCATATTTGTGGATGTTTCGTGTATGTGAAAGGCATTTTATGAGATCGACGATCGAAAAATGCATCCGACATCTGCAGTGTATGAAAATATTTCGTTACATTTTAGTTTTGAATTGAAATTCGACGAATCTATTTCGAGTACGTTTACGATGCAATTGAACATGTAATATTTATTTAGCGAACGTTCGATTGGCAGGTCGCCGAGGCTATCAAGCGTCCCATTTAAATCAATTTTAATTGGAAAAAGTATTTTTTTAAATTTAATTGAAAGTCATTGTATTTTTTTAATTAATCACCATCTTGTAATGTAGGATATTAATTGATTCATTACCCTTGAAATCATAGACATGTTTACTGAAAAAATCACTAATGAGACTTCATATATCTTGTTTTCGAAAACATAGCTCCTAATTAAGAGAACCATTCGTCAAATTCAATGACGTCCATTTTTTATTTTGTACACAAACAAAATAATTATGATTATTTAAATTAAATAGCAAAAGACAGAATTCTAAATCCGTCACCGTTCCGGAAAACCCGCACCGAACCCATCGATTTTCCTCCGACCACACTCATCAGCGACGTCCCGAAATCGACCATTCGTCACCGTCTCATCATCCATGGTACATTGTGTGTTCCTAAACCATCCTGGCGCATCCTCGCTGACAGGCTAATGTTCCTCGGGTGAGGTCCCACAAATAAACTCGACGCCCACAAATAAACACGAACACGACCCGATATAATGCAGCCAGCGCGCCACAAAGTTCACAATGGCCCACATCAGCTTCGGCCAGATGCTGTGTACGGTCCCTAGCAGCCCTTTCATTAACTGCTTTCCGACTGTTGTTGTGCATTATTGGAAACCGAATATCGACTGTGGACCAGGAAGTCGCGAGGTGTTTACCCGAACCGCGCCCGATTATTTTTAACGCTTCCGAAGCACGTGGCTCGTTTTCGGTGCGTTGTGCGTTGGATGTCGGAGCGGTTGCGGAATCCAACCTTGAATCGATTGCGATGTTGGGTTTTGCAAGAAGTTCGTCCTAGTTGCGGTGGATGAGTTGGTGCTTTTGTTATCGAACTCGCGCGAATGGAGCTTTAAGTTTTTGTATTGTTTATGAAACATGTTACACGCTCGTACTCCTAATTACTCTTTTTTGTTTTAATTTTCTTCTACCTTATCTGCGTCATACATTCCTCATTTGATCGTTTGCTAAATATAATTTCTGTATGAAAAATATGTAATTTTTTATATCAATTCATCATTTTTTTAATTAAATAATCAAAAAGTCAAAAATTCCGTAAATATTATGGAAAAACGTCAAAAATTCAAATATATAGAATTCTCACGCGATGATACCACCGACATATGATAAACGTTTCGCAACGTAAACGCGCCCCACTTTGCTTATTATCCGATAATTTAGAGCAGTCAATGAAATTATTTATTGCAAACAAAAGTGAAAATTAACGCTACAACCATTTTGAATATGTCAAAACACCACCGCGATATATTATTCGAAGCAATACACACTCGAGCCGTTCACGCACTAGTTTGTTTATTTGAAACGTTAATTAGTACGTTAGCACTGGCCTTATGCGAGTACGCATCCTCGGCTCGCAGACCACACTTCAACATCCCCGACGGGAAAACAAAGAGTAATTTAATTTGACATTAACTGGGTGCGGAAAGTTTGATGCTTTTACACTGTATATGTGCGTTCGGGAACGCGTTTCGTCGAACAGAAATAAAACGCGGTATACGCACATTATATCCGTCGCAGGATGCTCCGGGAGTATGTTCGCTTTTCCTATATGGCTTATAATATAGCGTGTGGGATATTCGCACACGTTTCGTGTACGAAGTTGTTGTTTTAATCGGAAATTCGCGAAAGTTTCACGCGCGGGCGGAGCGGACGCGTTATTGTTCCCCGTACGGTCGTTCGGGCGAATTTTATTCAATTTTGAAAAAATACGCGGTTTTGTTCACGTGCATGTGTTCAATTGTACTTTTTTTCGAATGCAAACACATTTGAAAATCCGGGCTAATTTTACGTGCTGCTTATTAATTCAATGCAATGGGGAATACGCAACTTCGGTACAGTTTCAGTTCAAAAATACCATCGAAATGTGAACTTTAGTATTAAATTCAAGGAATTTTTATATGAACATATCTCGATTATGTCACAAGCGTGAAACTTTCTCATGCGTGATCATCAAAGGAAACTATGCTTTTAGACATATGTCTGAAAAGGGACGAAATCCAATTTCGTTTGAATTAAGATTACGATTCGCAATATACCCTCTTTCATATGCACTTTCGAAACATATTCGTTTTTCGTACGCATATTTCTTCTATGATTGAATACTGACGTCATACGATCGTTGCGATAAACGTTGCTCTTTATCAAATTAATGGGTTCAATTTTAGATCTGGCGTCACATCAAGAAACTGCTCCATGGGTGGTTTCAGATCGAAAACGAATCATTTCTCTTTTTCGTTGGCGTTCGGTTCTAAAAGGTGTTAAAGAAGCGATGAGCCACTCGGCGCGTGTTTGTTCAAGGAAGCCGTAATGGATGTTTGCCTTGGCCCAGCGGTGTTCCAAATTAATGGGATGATCGCATGATTGTCACTCTCCAGGCAACTGAGACTTGTCAATATGGCTGGACAGCCCACGATGACCATATTTTCTAATTTCCTGAACATGAGAGATCAATTAAAGCCCCCTAAGTTTGATTTAAGAATACCCGTTATGAGTTTCATAATAAACAGGTTAGAAGATTCTTGTTTGTTTATTATAATTTGAAATTAACACGCACCAAACATCAAAGCACATTTCATTATTTCTCAATCAACCCTGCGTGATTCTATCAAAATTCCATCCCTTCGCACCAATCATGAGTTCTTCATCAAAAATCATTCCGATTGCTTTCTAACTAGATTCGCACTCCATAGACGTATGGTCACCCCATCACCAATGCGAGCTCCCTTGCGGACCAATAAATCACGCAGAGTGCGAGATAGAGCCGACCGACTAATAGTTTTATTGATGTAAAATTACGGCCGGCGTTACACTCAATTATTAAGCCATAATTTTGATTTTTATGGCGGCCATAAAGCGACCGTTTGCGGGGTCGCGAAGCCGGCACGAGCCCGATCGATAGGCCGCAGATTAACACCCCACGGGTTATCCGCACCCCATAATTATGCAGTCGTAATAATGCCGGTATTGAGGGGTTGAAAAAATATAGTACATCCATACGTGTGCGACGAGCAATATGCCGTTTTCGAACCGTTTGTGATTTGTTCGCAGTTGACAGTTTGTTTTGGTTAAGGCTGAATAGGGCTTTTAATGAATCGAATGTGCAACTATATTATTTTGTTTTTATGTAATTTCTTATATTTGAATATGTTTTAGTAGTAAGTGCACAAATTCTCTCGTTTTAACTGCGAACAATATTCTTTGGTACTTCAGTTGTGTCCGTGCACAATTAGAAAGCTTTAAAACGGTAGAAACAGTGGTTCAAATACCGGGTGTAAATCAAACGAAGAATTCAGAAACAAAAGTCGTAAATTTTAACAGTCTTTTCGAGTGCATTTGCTTTATTTTAGTCCAAAGTGTATGTGTGTGTGAAATATCGTTCGACGTGCTCTGAGTAGATTGGAAAGCCGGACAGCAGGGGAGAGCAGGTGGGTCGTCTCACGTGTCGCTTCCACCAGCCCCATGGGGAATCCTGGCTCCTGACAATTTGCATACTGTCCTTGCTGTGGAGAGATCCTTTTTTTCGGGTGACACACGCACCCTATAAAGGTTAACGGGTCCCTGCTTGCATAGTTTCTACTGTATAATGGCGAAACTTTCATTTAATGTCAATGGATTGATGTACATATAAAGGTTTTTATTATATGCATAAAAATTTTGATTTATAAAACATACAAGAAAAATTTCATGGAAATTTCATATATTCCCTCCAATTTTATAAAGTAAAGAAACGGGAAAACCATGTTATAAAAAAAACTCACAAATGGCTCTCAACTCGCAATCTCCATTCTACAACGACATCGCTCTTTTTCGACCGCATGTACCGTACCGAAACGACATTAGCCCTTTCGAACATCGCATCCTACAAGGATTACCTTATCAGCAGACTTTTCAGACCCTCTCGAAAACACGCGCCACACAATTATCCATTCCATATATTACACATCGAACGCGGAACTCTGCCTTTTCGTCAGCTCTTCGTTCCTTTGATCGTCCCATGTCGCTTTTCAAAGGTCGTTATCGTCCCGAAGGCACGTTTGCCATTCGGGGCACACACGTACTCGCATCTGGGACGAGTTCGTTAGATCTGTCCACCTTTTTTCGTCAAAGGAGCCGAATCGAATCGCTGATGATGTACTGATTGGAAGTTAATCGGGATAAGGTCGGTTCGAATTTATTTATACGCCACCTGGACTCGGGCTCGATAATATTGCACATGTCGCACAGGACAAGACTCCCTCTCTTTGGAAATTGTGCTGGGGAGCTTCCCCTATTTTTCGACAGTAGTCCGCCCTACGATTCGTTCCGCGTAAACTTTGTCATATTGTGATTCATCGCCAAATGTATTATAGTTTGTAATTCGCAAAAAAACTGTGATCCATACATATTTCGTATAAGTGTAAAAACTTATTTGATATTCAAACTTCAAGGGTTATTTTTTACACCGTATAAGTGTACTCACTTTTTTATATTTGAAGCATCAATCAATCTTTCAAAATTGAAATAATATTATTCATATTACTCATATCCTTAACCATATTTTCTTATGCTTATGAATTAACTGTAAACGCTACATCGGCTTAGCGACGCCTCGACTCCCACACACTCCAAACGATATAATCCCATACTATAGAAACCGCATATGAAGATATCAGCGAGCATGAATAAACATTAAAATGAATGAATTCAAACCGTCAATAATCCAATAAGCAAGTCGACTCATTGAATAGCACAAACGACTAAAAAGAAAACGCAATTTCATCACAAAACAACAATGAAGTGCATCGGAAGCTCGCACACTGCAAACGACACCTCGAATCCCATCCAGACAAAAAAAAACATTGAAGGGAAAGGACGATAGTTTCTACGATGGGGTGACGTTATAAAGGTGCGGGGGGCGTAGCCTCCCATCGCGGGGCTTAGCCCCGGCGCTATTTGCTTTAGTGACGACTCGAAAAATACTGAAGTGCAAATTAAAAGCCCTCATTCCTCGGCAATAAAGCGCCGGGGTGGCAACCGATGTATGAAGTGTTGACTCAATTATATCCCCATTTCCTTGCGACAGTCGATGGGGAACCGGAGGGCTTCCATTTGGATTTAGAAAGAAAGTATGTATGGGAGTCTATGGGAAAAATGTGAGCTGAACCAATAGATAAAATGGACGTCGCTAAAATGATTCCTCCCCTTTAACGTACATGTGTGTAATGTACTGCAGAGATTTTGATGCTCGATTTGATTTAGTCGTTTGTAATTCGATCGAAAGCTTTTAGTGCGCGTCTAAGCGGAATAAATATGATTTTTCATATCGTAGTAGAATAAATCAAGATTTTTGATACGAAAATAAATATTCATTGAATTGACACTGTCATCGATTATTTGCGAGCAAACTTATTAAGTACAAACTTAATAAAAAAATCGCAACCCTGAACTGATAGAATCACGCCATCAAAACAGATCACATGCAAGTTTCGATCTTGTAAAACAATTTTTATTGACGCGCCCAATTTGTCGACTCAATAAAATATCCCACGAACGGCGCGTATACGCGTAAGCATTCACGGACAGTCGTGTTTTTAATAAAAAGTTTTTAACGTTCGTAAATCCACACGAATCGGCCGTAAAACCGAACTTTACTGCCGTGAAATCGCCGTCGGTTTTTTTTACTCGCCGTTCGTTTTTCACATTTAGTTTTTCACTTTCGAAGTAGGACTAGAGCGCGCCGGCCTACTCGAGGGCTTATCCCGGTTAGTCTTGTTGTCTCGAACGTTCGTACTATTTGTGCAGCTGCATTTCTTCTCTTGTGACGTGACTTCTACTTCGTGGGTTTATACGTCATCGCATCTTACAGTTTCTGGCTAATGCGGGGCGAGATTTACTTCTAAAAACAACCGTTGACTGTTTAAGATTCGGGTTACAAGGAAACTGTCTGAAAAACTGCAATAAAATGCTACGCACTCGAATACGTTACTGTTTAAAATAGAATACGCGATTCACCATAAGATTCTATTTCGAATTCGTATTTTATGGCGTATAAGAATCTTATAGAAAATTGGGCAACCCTGTTCGAATAAATAGAGCTATGTCAGACTTGACTTTGGAACGATAAAATGTCTGAAAATAGCCAGAGCGATTCGACCACCGGCTAATTCCATTTGGCGCGCAAGAATGCAACCCGAGGCGCAAGTGACAACGTTGAGGTCGAGCTTCTTCAGGTGGACTTGGCGCATCCGGTTGCCTTGTTTCAAAATATTCAAACACCGCGTTTCGACTACGAACTGTCCACTGTATTTAGAGTCCAAACGATGTTCGTACATGTAGAGTTATATGTGCTGTGTGTACGGAACGCAGATTACTCTTCGAAGCCAAACGACATTGAACTCTCCGTCTCGGACGTCTGACCCTCGAGAGCACCACGTGTTTTCCTTTTACTACTTTTCAAATGTTGTCCAACTTATATTTAAATTTAATCTCTTTTTATTGGTACCATCTTGAACGTTTTCTGTATGTTGAATACATAAAACATTAATCGAAAATAAACGAGATAGCTTCATTAGATGTTAATTCTTAGAATTCTAGGGCGAATCTATTATTGAACACTAGAGAAAGTCCAATATAAACGTTTTCTGTATGACTCATTGATTCATCCCCAATAAACTCTTTGTATGCGATACAATTTGATAGATTTCAATCGTTTTTCCCTTCAATCGTGGCTGGATTAACCGAAATCTATTTATCTGCATCTACTTCGCGCACGTGATGCGAGGGTTGCCCATCTTCCAGGGGGAGTTCGCGAATGGTCTAATCAAGGAAAATCACGAAACGTCAGATATCATAAACGTCATGTCACTATTGATTTACAAAGATTCTGAGTCATCTTGCTGGTTTGAGAACCTGGGCACAGTTGCAACTCGACGCCTCGTTCTGTGCAACCACGGTGGCCTCAAACAATAGGGGCGTACCAACAATTATTTTCCCATAAAATGGTGTATTTTAAGCATATTTTCACGACCGAACACTTTTATTCCGTGCGGCTTTTGTGTGGCGTCTCTACCATGTGCGGCTCATATTTATTTTTGCAATTAAATGCATTGTCGTCTGAATGTAAGTTTGCGCTGGTGAAGTGTCGTAAAATCGTCTGGCATTGTGTCTGTGTTAGTGTTAATTTAAAACGTCATTTTGTTAGTCGAAATTCGTTAATGCACAATCATTTGCTATAGTCATAAAACGCTTTCGAAATGTTTTCGCAATAATTTAGCAAACGTTGTGTATTTTGCGTCTGATTCGAAAGCCAACACTTACGAGACCCACTTCAGTTTGACTTCTGATACAGACCAGATACGGTCTGTGCGAAATTCAATTTGCAAAATGCGTGATTTATACTTTAGTCGGTAATCGCGTTAAATTTTTAAAACTTCAACGTTGAACTTTTTAGAACAAATATCATCGTTCATATATCAAAGTGACGTCCAAACTAATGGGTCTATTCGTTCTGTGCGTATTTTCAGAGATGGTTTTAGCACACGACGATGATTTAAAGACCACCTTTGATTGAAAGAGCACAAACACACTCCATCTTCCAGGCGAATTCGATTTCCAAACATATTTTTTTTTACCTATTTTCACTTGTATTCAATGTCCTTACGAAAAAGCAAGCGCAGGTGTCGCTCGTCTCACATAAATTATGTCGGGATCCTGAAAAACAGAATCCTCGGCTCATCTTTCTTCATTCTTCATATTACGTCTCCTTTTATACGCGTTTTTTCCGCGTGAAAAATGCGTGAAAATTCTCAGGCGAAAAATGTGAAAGTTCGTAGAAAAACACTCTTTCGTATCTTCCGAGAATTGTTTAAAACTGTTAAACGATGTGACAAACGATCTCGCGATATAATAAATCACCTCCATATCACGCATCTTTTTTATTCAATTATTCAGTTACGTAACTAAAACGCCAGATAGAAGACAATTTCGAATTCCTTCCGCCCGCTCCAAAGTTAAATTAAAAATATTCAAGATTTAACTTTGTATGCTTTTAATTAAATTTCGTACCGTTTTGTTAACCTGACAGGCATCGTTACGGTGACAAGTCTCTCACACGCTGTCCCTAAAATAAAAATACAACAAAAACGTATAAATAAAGCACACCTAACATCGACCCGAGTCCTTTTGTATGTTGACATACACCTTTTCAGAAAAACCTCAAGTGGGTTGGGGGTCGCTTTTAAATACTCCAGTAACCGTTTAGAGGTCCCTAGAGCTTTTCATTATTATACTATTTTGTCAACTCGGCCTTTGTTCGGCGACGAAGCAACATTGTTGCCTCTGCGAATTGAACGCTTACACAACAAAGCGATTTATCAGATTTCGTCGTTTTTTTTTCCTTCTATTTTTTGGTACACCTATGTCATAAACAGCGATATCCGGGGAGAAGTGTCACTGGTTTGACGTTTCGTTTCATAAAAACGAGCGCGAGTTTCAAACTGGCGGTGTTCGAAATTAAATTTTCGAATATGTTGAAAAAAGCTTTTCGTTTTTCTATGATGTAGTAATGTTTATCTAAGATTTTCTGCACTATGTGAAATTCGCACTCGGATCGTTACGTGGTCGTAATGTATTTGCATTTATTCATTGTGTTTATGGTAATTTTTTTGATTCTATACAACGTTTTCCATTAAACATTATTCTCAAGGACTCTTGTCAGATAAATATGTACTCACATCCATTAATCAAATATATTTATGTGCTAAAGATATCGTTTACCGCGAGTATGCATGGCCTACTAAAGGTCAAGGTGACAATTCCTACAAAATTACATAATTCCAAATGAGAAAAGAATAAATGTCAAAATAAAACGATTTTAATGTCATCACAATGCAACGTTTGACACACACGTGCGACCAATTAATGGAGGCCATCAATTAAGAAGGTGATTAAGCGACACTAATTTTGTGGACAAACATTAATTGATTTTTTATTACATGTGACTAATGTTGATTTACCGACAATATTTAAATTCGCATAATCGACTATACATATATTAAATATACAATTGATGTGGTCATAAAAGCTCGGTTCTTTCAAAATATTCGAAGCTCTATGAAAGTCGATGAATTTGAAATACTTAAAAGTTTTGAAAGGCGTTTTTATTCCCGCCGTTGGTCACCCCTTACATATTGTTCGGCAAGGGTTGGCACACGTCCGTTGTAGGGTTTTTGCGACCACTTCTTGCTGCCGAAGGGCACAATATAATATGTAAAGAGACTCCCTCGTGTGACGTACACGCACGCGAAACGCGGGTCTGAAAGCGAAAAAAATACACAAAAAATAGAATAAAATGAATATATATAAAAAATATATGAAAAAGGGTACGTCCTTATAGGAGCGGTCGTTACCGGGCGAAATATGTGCAGGGCCGTACTCGCATTGCAATTATCATGAAAATTGAGCACGGTGGTTTTAATAGCGAGGGCAGAATGTTGCGTTTTTCAGACGCTTTAATGACGATCGTGACTTTTTGTCTTTGCAGAGCCATGTGTGTGACAATATATGCTGAATCATTTGATTTCAGTTTTGATATACGAGTACAGATTTATAAAAAGTTTTGATGCCCTTTCATTTACTGAAAGGCTTTTTTTCATGTCGTCATCGTATGCGATCATTATAACGTCAGGTTAGACCTTTCGGATACCTTTAAAAGTCGTAATCTCATCCATATACTAACCATTTTATTTGTTACTTAACTTCTGTGATCAATAAGAACTGAACTTTCAATATCAATAAATTTATTTCATCTTTTAACGTGTGAGTTTAAACTCTCATTGTCAAACATAATCAAAAAAAGATGTTCTGAAATACGATTTCATTTGATTCTGGTACCCGAAGTCAAACTATATTTAATATTAATAGCGGATTCCGTTACGAAAATGTTTTGGTGGTCTTTTGATTGTGGGCGTGTAGAAGTCAAACGTAATGATATATCTGTGTAAAGAGGTGTTTATTTTTTCCCAACCATAAATAATGCGCTACGAATCAAAACAAAAGGAAAGTAATAAATCGTTATATCACATGGAGAAAACATGATTTAACGCCTCGCCTCGTATACATTCGGCGGACGTTGAAATTCGTTATGGTAGTATGTGACATGAAAAAAAAATGACATTTTAGTGTGAAGTGACACTACATCTGCATACGCATTTGCTGCTTTTCAAACATTCGTATCGTACAATAACGCGTCGTACTACTCTATAATTGAACGATCAATATTATTTTGTAGCTACTAACATATATAAAAATAATATGAGATCGTTTAAAATTTTATTGGAAAACTAGCGTATTCGGACTGGCTGCGCCAGTCCTCACGCTAGGACCTTGGCGCCCCTGGCTACACTCCACACCCACTAATATTGAGTTGTAGAAATTAATATCGATTTAAAATTTGAAAAAAATGATTTATCGAAAAAAACGTATTTTGAAAACATTTATCATTTTATTATCATTTATTGAAACGAAATCTAAAAAAAAAATTATAAAAATTTATAAAAAAGTTTGAGAACCGCACGCTTAAATATAGAAATGAAAAAAAATCATTATTACTTTATAAAAAGTTTGAGGATTGCACGATTTTATATGATACCTTAACGCTAGTGGGTAAGCCCTTCGGACGAACTGGCTCGCCCTATTTACACACATCCAAATCCACTAATTAAATATCTATTGTAGAAATAAATATCTATTTAAAATTTAAAAAAATTATTTATCGAAAAAAATATAGAAATGAAAAAAAATCATTATAACTTTATAAAAAGTTTGAGGATTGCACAATTTTATATTATACCTCAACGCTAGTGGGTAAGCCCTTCGGGCGTACCGGCTCGCCCTGGCTACACACCCAAATCCACTGATTAAATATCTATTGTAGAAATAAATATCTATTTAAAATTTAAAAAAATTATTTATCGAAAAAAAAAAAACTTATCTTGAAAATATTTATTATTTTAATATCATTTATTAAATCTGAAATCTGAAAAGAAATCGATATTTGACTTCGTATTGCGAAAATATAGAAATAAAAAAAATCATTAAAACTTTATAAAAAAGTTTGAGAACCGCACGCTTAATTATAGAAAGAAAAAAAAAAAATCATTCAAACTTCATAAAAAAAAGTTTAAAAAATTGAAAAAAAAAATTAATAAAAAAATCAACCCACAGTTTGACATTGACATGACCTTTAATATGGTAATAAAAAAAAATCATTAAAACTTTATAAAAAAAAGTTTGAAAAAAATAAATAAAAAAAATCAACTACACAGTTTGACATTCGTATGATTCGGTAAATCGATAAATTTATGTAAAAAAACTATTGATAAGGATTCGATGACTTATTAATATGTACAATAGATACAGTTTTGGCATATTGAAACACTTTGAATGTCTTCCTTGAAATGAAAATGACAGCGACTCAATGGAAAAATCAAGATGGCGGCGTCCAAAAAATCGTAAATTTCGAGTTTTACGCATTCAATTTCATATATTTCAATAAATACCGCACTCCCGTCCGAAATTTGAAATAGATCGTCACACAGGGATCCATAGCATGCGTCGATCCTGAAACAGAATCCGGCTCATCTTTCATCTCTTTTCTCATATTACGTCTCCTTTTATACGCGTTTTCCGCGTGAAAAAATGAAAATTCTCAGGCGAAAATGTGTGTTCGTAGAAAAACACTCTTTCGTATCTTCGAGAATTGTTTAAAACTGTTAAACGATGTGACAAACGATCTCGCGATATAATAAATCACCTCCATATCGCATGCTTTTTTATTCAATTTATTCAGCTACGTAACTAAAACGCCAGATAGAAGACAATTTCGAATTCCTTCCGCCCGCTCCAAAGTTAAATTAAAAATATTCAAGATTTAACTTTGTATGCTTTTAATTAAATTTCGTACCGTTTTGTTAACCTGACAGGCATCGTTACGGTGACAAGTCTCTCACACGCTGTCCCTAAAATAAAAATACAACAAAAACGTATAAATAAAGCACACCTAACATCGACCTGAGTCCTTTTGTATGTTGACATACACCTTTTCAGAAAAACCTCAAGTGGGGTTGGGGTCAAGTTTAAATCTCCAGTAACCGTTTAGAGGTCCCTAGAGCTTTTCATTATTATACTATTTTGTCAACTCGGCCTTTGTTCGGCGACGAAGCAACATTGTTGCCTCTGCGAATTGGAACGCTTACACAACAAAAGCGATTTATCAGATTTCGTCGTTTTTTTTTTCTATTTTTTGGTACACCATGTCATAAACAGCGATATCCGGGGAGAAGTGTCACTGGTTTGACGTTTCGTTTCATAAAAAACGAGCGCGAGTTTCAACTGGCGGTGGTGTTCGAAATTAAATTTCGAATATGTTGAAAAAAGCTTTTCGTTTTTTTCTATGATGTAGGTAATGTTTATCTAAGATTTTCTGCACTATGTGAAATTCGCACTCGGATCGTTACGTGGTCGTAATGTATTTGCATTTATTCATTGTGTTTATGGTAATTTTTTGATTCTATACAACGTTTTCCATTAAACATTATTCTCAAGGACTCTTTGTCAGATAAATATGTACATCCATTAATCAAATATATTTATGTGCTAAAGATATCGTTTACCGCGGTATGCGTAATGGCCTACTAAAGGTCAAGGTGACAATTCCTACAAATTACATAATTCCAAATGAGAAAGAATAAATGTCAAAATAAAACGATTTTAATGTCATCACAATGCAACGTTTGACACACGTGCGACCATTAATGGAGGCCATCAATTAAGAAGGTGATTAAGCGACACTAATTTTGTGGACAAACATTAATTGATTTTTTATTACATGTGACTAATGTTGATTTACCGACAATATTTAAATTCGCATAATCGACTTCATACATATATTAAATATACAATTGATGGTCATAAAAGCTCGGTTCTTTCAAAATATTCGACCTTTTTTCCATGAAAGTCGATGAATTTGAAATACTTAAAAGTTTTGAAAGGCGTTTTTATTCCCGCCGTTGGTCACCCCTTACATATTGTTCGGCAAGGGTTGGCACACGTCCGTTGTAGGGTTTTTGCGACCACTTCTTGCTGCCGAAGGGCACAATATAATATGTAAAGAGACTCCCTGTTAGACGTACACGCGTCGCGAAACGCGGGTAAGAAAGCGAAAAAAATACACAAAAATAGAATAAAATGAATATATATAAAAAAATATAAAAAAAGGTACGTCCTTATAGGAGCGGTCGTTACCGGGCAAGGAATATAGCAGGGCCGTACTCGCATTGCAATTATCATGAAAATTGGTACGGTGGTTTTAATAGCGAGGGCAGAATGTTGCGTTTTCAGACGCTTTAATGACGATCGTGACTTTTGTCTTTGCAGAGCCATGTGTGTGACAATATATGCTGAATCATTTGATTTCAGTTTTGATATACAGTACAGATTTTAAAAAAAGTTTTGATGCCCTTTCATTTACTGAAAGGCTTTTCATGTCGTCATCGTATGCGATCATTATAACGTCAGGTTAGACCTTTCGGATACCTTTAAAAGTCGTAATCTCATCCATATACTAACCATTTTATTTGTTCTTAACTTTGTGATCAATAAGAACTGAACTTTCAATATCAATAAATTTATTTTCATCTTTTAACGTGTGAGTTTAAATTCTCATTGTCAAACATAATCAAAAAAAGATGTTCTGAAATACGATTTCATTTGATTCTGGTACCCGAAGTCAAACTATATTTAATATTAATAGCGGATTCCGTTACGAAAATGTTTTGGTGGTCTTTTGATTGTGGGCGTGTAGAAGTCAAACGTAATGATATATCTGTGTAAAGAGGTGTTTATTTTTTCCCAACCATAAATAATGCGCTACGAATCAAAACAAAAGGAAAGTAATAAATCGTTATATCACATGGAGAAAACATGATTTAACGCCTCGCCTCGTATACATTCGGCGGACGTTGAAATTCGTTATGGTAGTATGTGACATGACAAAAAAAAATGACATTTTAGTGTGAAGTGACACTACATCTGCATACGCATTTGCTGCTTTTCAAACATTCGTATCGTACAATAACGCGTCGTACTACTTATAATTGAACGATCAATATTATTTTGATAGCTACTAACATATATATAAAATAATATGAGATCGTTTAAAATTTTATTGAAAAATATAAAAGTTCGTACCTGTTCCGTACACGCGTTGAAGTACGTGTCCCTGGACAGGGTTGGTAAATATTGACATTAAGAAATATGCGACATTTGTTACATTCATCGTCAACTGTAATACATTTTTCATGTATTTATTGCTCCATATAACATTTAACTTTCAAACGATTCTCATCGATTACTGAAGTTAAGGAAAATTTAGTTCCATCATAAAATACATCGGATGTGTATATATCATATATCCTGTGAGATCATTTGACAAGAAACGGCTTAAATTTTCATCACATTAAATTTAATACTATAAAATTGACGTTATATACGACGATAACATTTTCCGAAACTAATTCGAGATTGGCCAGAATACGAATACGTTCAGCATTAAAATCCGTATTTATATTCGAAGCACACTTGCCTCTAATTCGGACGACATTGTCGGGAGAACATTTTTTCTACCTCGTTTACAATTCAAATCTCATCTGGAAAATAAATTCGAAAAAAGCGCGGGAATCCGACGACAGAAGGTGTACGATCCCGCAGAGCGAGTTTCATTACGACACATCATTCACGAGACCATCGGCCACAATACAAAATTCAACACCTCACAAATGCGATCCTCGAGTGGATGTTTCCTCGACCGGTACAGTTCAGGTGGACAACGGTCAACTTGACAACGGTCGGGTGGCCGACCGCAGCTCACCGACGGTCAGGCGGACAACGGTCAGGTGGACAACGGTCAGGTGGACAACGGTCGGGTTGACAACGGTCAGGTCGACAACGATTTATTTAAAATAACGTATAATTCAAAATGTACATACTTGAGCTGCGTGTCATAAATATATATTCAAACGACGAAATACAATTGCAAACGTATGTTTTTATTTTCAAGTTACGTGCATTCCAATGATAATATCAACCGCGACGAAGAAATATCGATGTACGGATATAATGACCAACGAACGTTCTTTTGCGAACTTTTACATGTTAATTACTCTCTACCTAGTAGTATCTTCATTTATTTATGATTCCTTTGGACATACCCAAATTCCATAATGGAAAAGTATATATTGTACAACAGAATCGTTTAATTAGATCGTTTTTGAACCTCGAGCAATTTTCTATTAGAATCCATCGCCTTGCTATGAATACATTTTTTTCTTAATTTTATTATAAAGAAAGGGATGTTATACTCATCTCAAATTAACATGCTAGTCATCTAATTAGCGAACTAACTTGTATATCTGTCCATAATCATAGATAATTACTACATAATTTTAAAACACCTACATCATTTCAACTACCATACTTTATAAATGACATATAATAATTTAATAACGACGAACGTACGAACAAAGTAAAGTAGAATAAATAGAATTTGAAAAAACTACTTTGTAAATCTGACTAAAATTAGAGAAAACAATTACCTTATAATTTTAAATCGACTTTTAACAACCAAAATACTCTGTATCTAGCATGCCGTGAATTGGGTGATGAGGGTGTGTAGGTAAAAAGTATAATTATATCTTAAATCAATTCAATTAAAATTAATCACACGATGGTCTCTTATTGAACCTCTAATTTCGATCTATTCAAGTATCGTTTTAGCTAATAATTCCTGTTCTCGAAACAAACCGCCCGGAACATTTTTGCGGGTCACCTCTTATATTATCCTTAAATGAACAATAGAAAGAAGGGAAGAAAGGTCCAGTTACGATTTTTTTTGTAACAAGGACATCTTCCTGGAATGCATGTACGAGTATATTTTTTTGCTTCGAATTTCGTCAATATATTTACAGCGTACATATTTTTAGCTTTTATTTTTTTCAATGCCTTTTGAAACTTTATTATGTATATAATAAAATTTTGTTTATATGTGATGATTTTATTCATCATATCTTTCTTTTGTATACATATGTACCCATATTGGAGATTTTTTTATCCTTCTTCATTTATATATATGTATGTTACAGTCAAAGTTTATTTATCAGTTGAAATATATTTTATCTGATGATACACTTTGACTAAAATTTGTTTATATTATACGTGATGTTTTCATCCATGACGTCTTTCTTTTGTATAACGAACTTTTTAAATCCTTTTTTCATTTATATATGACACTTTCCTGTATGACGTCTATTATCTCAATAAATGTCGTCTATTTTTCATGTTTCATTTGATATTTTATCATATTAAATAAATGACTGTATATTAATTAATTAATTAACTAAGCATTTTATTTAAATTTCCTTAATGTCTTTTGTCATTTTTTTAATATTGTGCTGTAACTGGCTATTGCTACGATTCTGAATCATATCAGAGAAAACAAGATAAATATGAAATAAAAGTTTTCATATGCTTATAGCAAAAATGCTTATGTCCACATTATAAAGTGAGTTTAATTTATATCGAACGACCACTTACTTATATGACTATGTTAATCAATTTAAATAGTACTTAATATGCAATATTATAATATAGAGTTTAAGTATTTTCATTTGGTTTTAATTAATTTAAAATATAAACGTTGTTATTCACAATACTTTTACGCAAATCGCTTAAAAAATAACTTTGATCGTAATTGATTTAGTTATCTATATGACTTAATATCATAATGTTTAAGTATTTATGGTCGAAAACTTATTAACTAATTGTAAATCTTTTTTTTCAACAACAGAAGGTTATATGTAAGTAAACATGCGAAAACGAGCGAAGTGGTCCCCGGATGTTGCGTTTACAGTATAAAATAACGATAGTGTATGTAGACTGTATGAAAATGATTATTCGACATTTTAAATAACTATAAGAAGTATTGTGTATTTAATTATATCCATACATCCACATATTTAAAAAATATACCATATGATGTTAGTCAATAAGGTAAAGATTTAGATCATCCCCGGTTAAGACATGATTCATAGTTCAAATTATTCAAATGTTAGTTTAAATTCATTCTCGAATCTACAATGAAGAAGCTACTGCCACGAAATTTTTTTATTAATTTAAGGATAATATAAGAGGTGACCCGCAAAAATGTGCCGGGCGGTTTGTTTCGAGAACAGGAATTATTAGCTAAAACGATACTTGAATAGATCGAAATTAGAGGTACAATAAGAGACCATCGTGTGATTAATTTTAATTGAATTGATTTAAGATATAATTATACTTTACCTACACACTCCTCATCACCCAATTTACGGCACGCTAGATACAGAGTATTTTGGTTGTTAAAAGTCGATTTAAAATTATAAGGTAATTGTTTTCTCTAATTTTAGTCAGATTTACAAAGTAGTTTTTTCAAATTCTATTTATTCTACTTTACTTTTGTTCGTACGTTCGTCGTTATTAAATTATTATATGTCATTTATAAAAGTATGGTAGTTGAAATGATGTAGGTGTTTTAAAATTATGTAGTAATTATCTATGATTATGGACAGATATACAAGTTAGTTCGCTAATTAGATGACTAGCATGTTAATTTGAGATGAGTATAACATCCCTTTCTTTATAATAAAATTAAAAAAAATGTATTCATAAAGGCGATGGATTCTAATAGAAAATTGCTCGAGGTTCAAAACGATCTAATTAAACGATTCTGTTGTACAATATATACTTTTCCATTATGGAATTTGGGTATGTCCAAAGGAATCATAAATAAATGAAGATACTACTAGGTAGAGAGTAATTAACATGTAAAAGTTCGCAAAGAACGTTCGTTGGTCATTATATCCGTACATCGATATTTCTTCGTCGCGGTTGATATTATCATTGGAATGCACGTAACTTGAAAATAAAACATACGTTTGCAATTGTATTTCGTCGTTTGAATATATATTTATGACACGCAGCTCAAGTATGTACATTTTGAATTATACGTTATTTTAAATAAATCGTTGTCGACCTGACCGTTGTCAACCCGACCGTTGTCCACCTGACCGTTGTCCACCTGACCGTTGTCCGCCTGACCGTCGGTGAGCTGCGGTCGGCCACCCGACCGTTGTCAAGTTGACCGTTGTCCACCTGACGTGTTTCGTTCCTCGACTTCTTCCTTTTCTGTCAGTGCCCGAATATACTGAAACGCCTACCAGGAATATCCGCAGGATGCCGTGCATGTGAATTGTCGCATTTATTTAGGTTTCAATGTTGGATTGCATCTATTGCGAGAAACTGATTCGAAATTTGCATATTCATAAATAAAATTAATATAAGAAATCATAAATTTAAATGTCGAAACGTTACTTATGCTCTCGAGACGTAAAATGCAAATCGGACTCGTTTTATTATTGAAAGAGAGTCGTCTTTGAGATGCAAAATTTTTGCATATAACTATTGCGCAACAGGGGTGCACTCAATAAATTTAACAATTTATTAAAAATTAACGTGAAAAATCCTTTCACTATATATTTAATACCTTATTATTTAAATGATAAAAATAATATAAAGCATTAATGAACCGTCATGTTTCTTTCACAGGTAGAAGACTGAATACGTACCACTTCGTCCACTCATAGATGGTGAGTTTCTTTTATTTTTTTTTTCTTCATATGGTACGTACTTAAATTGAGATAAACCAGATCTTTGAAGTGACTAGTTTGATATAAAAAAGATTCCTAACGACACACGAGTGTCTTTAATGAAATAAAAACGTATCTGAAAATAAATCCGATAGTCGAGCGGTGTATCGGAAATATTTGCTGTCGTTTGTATCTTTTTGAATTTCAGCTCTGTTTACAAATGGCAAAGATTTATTTTGGCGATCTGTCAAATTTCGCTGAATCTTCTCTTCTTCCTATAACGTCTTCGCTGTTGTTTGCCTTTCGTATCAGCGTTTTCTGAGAGATTATCGCAAAAAGATAAATAATCCGATGTAAAGTAGGATTCCGATATATTATAAACATATAACTTTCACGAGATATTCAATAAAATATAATCGTTATTTTTTTAATACACACACACTCTAAGTATATACAAATTTTGTTTGATTTCGGCGAAGCGAATAAATATTTCTCCTTTTCGGAAGAAAGATAGCGTTCGTGTGAAAAGTATCAAGATCGTGTCTGCGCATTAATCACGAATTTCCCCGAAATTTCCACAGAAAACTTATTTTCACGCGGAGTGTTTATTTTGCTCGAGCTACACATCCATTAAACTGTTCAAATCGCTTTTATGATTTAATAAGTGTGCCAACGCTATAAATAAGACAATTTTTTCCGCATTAACCGTGATTACTCAACTACAACATCAGTCAACGAACTGGAGATCACTTTCCACACGTCCTAATCGATTTACACCATATCTCATTCCATTCATTCAATTGTACGAATATTCATAAACACATCCCCGGGTATTCGTGGCCACAAACAAAGACGCGTATCCAACAATCGTCGCTTAATGAGCATTCGAGTTGCAGCGACACTATGCATATAATTAAACGTTGCCTTCACAAATTCAAATCACAATGCACTTACAATTAGTTTAATACGGCCCACGACTTGAGCCAACATCCCACCACTTCTCGAAGTAGGAAAAATGAAGGATTGAAAAAACAGCAGTCGCAAAAAGCGCTATCTTCGAGACGGAATCTCTCGTCTCTTCGGAGCATCGTCATCAATCATGTATGCAAATCACTTCGCAAATATTTTACTTCTAAATTACTTGTTTAATGACTTTAGCACGCTTCGACAGAGGCACGGAAAAAATAGAACGAACAGAAGTTGTCCGTTTGTTTTAGCGGCCGTTGCTAAAGAACTTTCGCGTCTGCGAAATTTTTCATTCTGTAAAACGCTGTTGCATATAAATATTAAAATTAAGGTACGATTTCCTTATTGCCCGGTGCGGTGTTAAGATTTAGCATTTCGGTGTTAAACGAAGTGCTATACGATGGGATGTTGTAAAAGGGCTCGAATTAGAAACGCAATCTTTGGATGGCTTCTGCGAAACGGTTTTGTTTATAAAACGTTTGCGAATTCTCTTTGGTTGATGGCTTCGTCTTCTTTCTGTGTATCTTGAATATCTCCTGAAATAATTTTGATTGAAACTGAAGACTGAGACGAGAGCGAAAGTGGGATCAATTTCGGAATATCTTACATTAGAGGTAAAATAAAATTTTCTCGAACAAAATGTTTCTTCGCTCCTGCGATATTAAAATTTAGTATGATTACTCAACAAAATCGACTACGACGAGCAGTTTCAATAAAAATTTTAATGCCGACGCCGGATCAACTCGTAAATCTCTGCATGATCTGTGCGATCGTAAACTTATTTTCGGAATTTCGAGCGCCCTGTCTCGTCGAATTGTTCGATTCACTTGTGAAACGGTCAGTTTTATTTGCGATTCGAATTGCGCGCGCAAATATTTATAAGAACGAGGCCCAGCCGAGTTTGTTTTCTTACATAGTCTAGTATTATTAACGGGCACGAAGCGTGGGAGTATTTAAAATCCTGATCCGTATTATAATGTGTGTGGCGGACAGCTATGATGGACGTGCTCAAATATAGGTCCAATTTCTCGCTGGCGAACGTGACGAGGGGCACGCTTTTTTAATGCGGATTAATCATTGTTCGTAGTCTTTCTACTGAAAGTGTATGCATAAACGATTGTTATCTTTTAGATTATCATTTAATGTACTTGGTAGTTATTTACGCGGAATTTATACGTGGGCAATTCGTGAAAAACGTTATAGAAACTTCAAGATAAGAACGTCATTTGCCGAGATCACGATTTTCATACATGAGGCTGCAGCATGGAGAAAATCACAATTTCCGCATTTAGGGTTACCATATGGTACACAAAAGTAGGACATGTCCTCCTTTTTCGGTTAAAACATCTTCCTTTGTTCCTAAAATTTTCTCCTTCTTTGATCATTTCAGCCTAATCTAATATTGAGAATATGAAACACCTTCACCAAAAATTTCTCTGAAAACTAAAACAAAATTTATTTTAATTCAATTTCACTATTACTACAATATAAATCTTTTCTATTTTTCAATCGAATTCAATAATTTTTCCCCCTTTTATAAGTTTCCCGATATCCCTGCACAAACAATTGCACTAACATTCGATTCAACAGTAACATTTCCGCGCAAACTATCGATTATTCGTCGCTGCACTATTTGCGCATCCATTAGATCCGTCGTGAATCCCCCGGAAGGGTTGAGAGCACATCCTTCCGGGATCCCTAGGATTAATCTGAAGTGGATCGGGATAATTTTTGCAACGGAACAAAGCCGGTCAGATGCGCAACGATCACGCTCCCGCTTCGGCCGCGGCACGGGCGTCGTGTGTGCTCACATACTTATCAAAAGACCCGAGCAAATTTACATTGGAGCCGTCGTATGTGTATATAATTGCGTGTATGTTTGTACGGAGGCGACGTAATCCTTTTCAGGATCCAATAATAATGAACGGAGTCACCGCACGTTTCGATGATAAGCGCTAATGATATCAAGCCTGGCTGTCCTCGGTGTTATGTCGGCTGGCGCGATTAAATTGTTCCTTCCGAGGTTTTGGTCTGATGCTTTTGAATAATCTCGGTATTGTGTTAAACGTATTAGATATCAGAATATCGGGTTGCTTTGTGAATAGTTTATTGCTCTCGAGAAGGAGTCTTTGGTATAATAATTTGTGTATAAATCGCGCGATTGTGTTGGGTGTATCCGAAAAATTTTAATCAGAAAATTTTTAATGTAAATATTTATATAAATTTTATTGTTGTTTGCAAAATATTTTTAGATAATAAAATTCTCTAAATTGCCGTTGAGCAATATTAAAATTGCAAAATGAACATTGGAATTTTATACGCAACTTTCTTACGACACTATTTCATATCAAGTATTCTTAAAAT
Source organism: Hydropsyche tenuis (assembly GCA_009617725.1). Lineage (NCBI taxonomy): Eukaryota > Metazoa > Arthropoda > Insecta > Trichoptera > Hydropsychidae > Hydropsyche > Hydropsyche tenuis. Next base: position 727,016 of record VTON01000076.1, read on the forward strand.
TTATATTACTATCAATAGTGATTATTTATATATAAATAGTTTCTCAAGCACATCATTTTATTGGCCTTAGTAAGCGTCTGGAAACTCGTATATTTTACTGCTATCGAATTGCAGTGCGAAACGTTAACTTTCTAAACTATCATTATCACCGCTTAAGATTCCTAGTGAATTCAAAACGTTCAATAAAAGGATATGCTAATTATTGCCGATCATTTAAAACGAGGTCGGGACTCGGGTGACTCATTCGGACGGGTCACTGAAGTTCAACCGAATCTCAACTTCGGTTTACGGTTCGAATCCTCCGCATTTACATTCGAAACTTCCGCGATCTATTTCGCAGAAAACACATCTTGTTTTTCAAAGTCTCAATGGGTCAAGCCGTGTTCGGAAGTGGCGTAATTCGTACGTGGCGAGACGTAATCGGCCGGTTGATGGACCCGATTGTGTCACGTCAAGAGGAAGAGCAATTTCGCGTGTCCTTAATCCACTCGTAAAGCAACCAACGAACGACCAAAGGTCTCCTTACGTACAAACTTCGCCTTTATCTCTTTCCACTTATCCCAAGAATGGAACGGATAGACGGAATCTGTCGTGAAAGAGCTGATTTCGCACGGTGGAAAAAAAACGGCGTAAAAGTGTTAATAGACACGCGGAACTCCCATGGCGACCCACTGCCACTTAATCAAGGGCCTCGTTTCGCGCACACGCTTTAAATTTTCGCCGTTTGAAAATCAAGGGTCTCCCTGGCCCGTTTTCAATTTCGTCCTTAATTGCTCAAAGCGAAACTCAAAAGGAGAAAAGTCGCTCTTTTGCCTTATCGAATTATTTCATTAATCTCGCGTAACGGGCCCGAAAAATATCCGCGAAGACAATAATTAAACTTCTTTCTCTCGGGTTTCATTTTTATGTTTGTCGGGTCTTGTACTGGGGGATTTCGTCGTTTTTGCGTCCCAACGTCGACACAATGGGCCTGATCTGCACATGCGACATCGTCGGGTCTATTGTTGGTTTAATTAATTAGTAAACCTTGTTCGGCGGCGACAGATTATGCCGGTACAGTAACCTGGTACACGGCACTACTCTCCGACGACCCTCACTCCTCCCATTCGTGCTACCTTTGTCGTCAATCAATATCCTCCCTCTGGTAAATTCCTACATGCACGCAAAGCTCTATATAAAGGATATTAAACTAATTCCTTCTTCAGAAACATCTGCATCTAGTTCCATTACGGCCCGATTGTTCCCGCAAATCAATTGTACGATTGTTCGCTCGCCTGTAAAAATTGTCGAGCGTGAATCAATTATTCGAGATCGTGCGAATGTGGAACTATAAAACGGTCTTCTCACGAATCGGTTGTCGATCGTTTAATTGATACGCATAAGCATACATAATGTTCAATTGAGTACATGCTCCTCGAAGCCGACGATTGAGTTGTTAAACGTGTGATTGCTGTCAATCTTCAACGCTGTCAACCCTGCATTCGTCGCATAACGATCACGATTTTATCGTTCCCGTATAAAATTTTGACTTTTAGCACTCTTTCGTTTGGAAATACAAAATGCGAAGAGGGCGTCGCTTTGTTTATCGACCGCAGTAAAAATTGCGTTTGGAAATCTCGTCGTTGAATCTGCGAAGCGGTTAGAAGCAGCGGGAGGTCCTCACCTTCGCGACGCCTACATCGTACAAGTCGAATGGTAAACAATGGATTATGTTAAAACTTAACAAGGCTATGATTCACAAAGCCGATTATTCAGATGATGTTACGAGTTTGAAACGTTTGACTCGACTAACGTTTCCGATCCCGAGCACATTTCATAGCAACCCAGATCTCACTTCGAAAGCGGATAAATACTTAAAACTAGAATAGACATTTCAAAGCGCGACAGCCAAAATCATCCTCGTTGCATTCTGTTAAAATCTGCACGATTCGTATAAACGAGCGAACTTTTACGATCGCGAAACTGCTCGTCGTCCGCACGTTATCGATCTCGCATGCTAATAAAACTGGTCGTTTGTTATTCGACGTTCGAAAAATGAATTAAAATAAAACCGCGGGACCCGTACGAGTCCGCCATGCACAAACAGCGGGCATGTAGGCGATAAACAAATCTTTTAATAGTAAGAAACGACAATTTGTTCGCTCGTTTCGCATGCAGAATACATCCGCGGATGGATTATTTACGATCTGTTGCGACAGACGTCGCCCACTCGCGCGAAAAATACGATATTGTTATGCGCTCGACGTCCGTTCGGTTTCCTCCCTGCGGGAAAAAGTCGAAATTCGAAACCGCCGATGGGTCGTCACATATCTCGAGATGGTCCTGTCAAAATATCGCCTCCGTAAAACGTCTGAAACTAATTGAAAAGTGGCAAACAGTCGGAGTCGCCGTGGGCCGGCGTGGCGTCCCTCCGGTGAAGTAGTAGACAACAAAACGTTATCTCGTAGCGAATAAATAAACTGTGTGATCCGAAAAGTTCTGAAACTTTATCCCTGGAGGTTTTTCGTATTTGTTTCTCACTATATATAAAATATCGCGAGAGATAAATCTGAGATTTACACTTATATATCGAATGTCATGTATTTTTAGTTTCTAAAAATAAGAATTTTGTATCTATGATAGTCTTATATTAGATAATTTAATCAAAACATATTGTTTAATAAAATATCATATTCAAATACCTACTGAAATTCACATCGATGAAATATTATCATTGCTTCGAATAAAAACGACACCTGCTTCGAGAACTACCTGATCGAATCCAACGGTATCGTATTCAAACTTTCGAATACAAACTTTCGCACGGGTCTTGCATTCGACACCACATTTTTCTGCAAAAACGACTATCTCACGGCTACCAGAAACCGAAATCATCATCGAATATTCGTATTGTCCGTGATTACAGGTCACTGACGGGTTATCGGCGTCGATACGAATATTGGACATCTGCCTGTTGTTACTCGAGCATTGTCGCTGTCAACGCGCACAACCGGAATGTCAATTACAAGGTGTCCAACAATAACCGCACAAGAGCGTCGTAAAATTGTCCGCTTTGATAGCTCGACGGTCAAAGATTAACGCGAAACGTCAAGGGTTTCTATTCCCGCACGGAAATTCCGTTAAAATCGCACATTTTTAACGCGCCGACGCTCGATTAGTGCCAGAAGTCGTTTTGTGAATTTAATGTTTAGGTCAAAATATCTGTAAATTTTATGTTTTTGATAAAATAAGGTTTATAGAAGTGTAAATGTATTTTTTTTTATTAGTCAGATTTTTTTAGTGAAAATGAAAAACTATATGTAGTGACAGTATTATATCAAGAAAATCTTGTCTTATGATTGTGAATATGAATAATTATGAATATTATATGATTGTTTCGATGTATCAGTATATGATAAAAACATAAAATTTCAATGTTTAATTCTAATCATATTACGCACTGCACAATAGCAAACATAGATAAGAAAACCATTATGATATTTCGAAATGCTCTAATTATTTTCTGAAATTCATACAATTATTTTGCTTGAATAAATCCAATTTCATTTATTTTTCAATTATAGAGCTTCAGCTTGCAGGATGACTGACGCACTTGCACAATTTCAACAGCCTCCAATTGCCAACAAGTCATGCGTCGCATACGCATTCGAAACGTTCCAATTTTTCAAAGTAAATACGAAAAAAATCGTGAAAACGTACGTTTCAAATACGAAAAACATTCAGATCGCAGCGTATCCGAGTTTTGTATACGAAATTTCAATGGCGTTTCGCATGTGCGCTCCGACGCTATTTCGGTATACGAAACGTTCGCCGTTTACGATCATCTTTCATGGGGTTTCTCGTTTGGATCCAACACTAAAATACATATTATACATCCATCGAGTACAAACACGGCAACGAGATTGCATTTTGCAATCGATCACTCTTTATTATAGACACACGCATAAAACATCCGTCCGGTCACGTTTAGCCAGGACTGACCGCACAAAGTATGTATTGCAGAATTGTTAATAAAGCGACTTATTGCAATTCGGATCGTTTTAACGACTGCAATTTGCGTTTGGACGTCGTTACGACGGACGGTGCTTTATCGTTTTATCGAATTGTTTTCGGGGTCGTGCTGTAGAGGTGCACGACAGGTCGAGGGTTAACACTTCCATAAAACGGTGGACGTGTGTGCATAAAGTGAGAGGAATGATAGTGCGATGGGTGTATGGAATATGTTTACCTCTATTTGTATAATTTGATGATCGTTGAGAAATTTTGGTTTAGAAATGATTCGTGAATTATTTTATTTTTATGTGACAGGTCAGACACTAATCTGTTAAGCTAATTAAGCTTATGGAATTTTTCTATTTAAATAAAATATTTTTACAAAAAAATATTGAATATTCTCCGCTAATATTAATACTAAAATTTTAGAGAAGGTTTTTTTATTATAATTAACATTAAAATAATACAAAACATCGATGAAAATACATGTACTAAATATTTACACAAGCTTGTTAAAATTCAGTGAATCAAATATAAAATTCATTATTTATTGAACATAAAAGTATCGACATATCGTATACCGTCAGACTCGGATCCTTGAACATAATATAATAACATTTTCCTAGACGCCTTCGAAAGTAGACATAATGGTGGCCTTTAGACAAATTTTACGGCGCTTTCGACGATGGTGAAGTTTAAATTTTTAACGTTACGATCTTCGGTCCTGGTCTTCGACTGCTATTCGTTCGCCCGAAGTAAGTGAATCTCGTAATGTGGATATTTACGGATATCCTGTATGTAAATATTATGGTGTTAGCGTCTTGCGAGCGAGGGCCACGTGGCCGCAACCAAGAAAACACATACCTGACACCCACCCGACCGATGTCATCACCGAAAACAAATAAAACACATTCCCGAAAAAAAATAAGGAAAAGAGTACAGTCCCGAGCCTCAAGCGATCGAAAAAACCGTCAAAATACTCGATACGACAAAAGAGTCCTGTCACTGGATCCTGAATTTGACACTTCAACCCACCTTTAAAGCAACCGATGTTGAATTACCACAATACTGTCGAAAACAATGCCATCGTTTCATACGAGCCCATCGAAAAATTCTATTTAAGTCACTTTTTATAAACACATCGTGTACTTTCTTATTTATGAGAAAGCGTACACGTAAGTGAAATCCGATCGCTTTTTCTTGGGAACTTTGGCGCGTTCTCGATATTTATGCACACTTATACCCAAAAGTCTAAGGAAAGGTAAGTCCTTTCCTCTCCCTTGCATCGGGGCGAGAGCAGTCTCAGTCCTCGGCATTACCGATATGGCTTTTCTACGGGCCTAAGATACGATCTTATCACTTTCTCCGGTGAAAATCTCGCGGAAACTTTCCCAGCCCTTATCCCTTACAGGGTGAAGTTTCCAGAGTCGGAATTGTTTAAGTTGCCGTTACGGACTAGCCATAAAAACCCTGTTAGGCACCGTCTTAATTAATTTAATTAGGCTGTTAGATAATCGGGTAGTTTCGATGTCGTTTTTTCGGTTTTTTCCAATATTTTCAATGTCGTTTTAGTTTTTTTCGTATTATATGTTACATGTTTTCAATTTGAAAATTGGTAAGGTCCTTTTTGTGAGACGCTTTCGTTTTTCAATATCGCAAAGCTTTCAGAATTCGTATGTGTTTAATGAAATTCTTTCATGACAAAGCACTTTCTTTTTACCTTATATGAGCAATTTTTCTTCGGGCGAAAACTTTCTCTTTTCCTATAGTTATTGTTAGATGATATATGAATGATTGCAAGAATGTGATAGATTTATAGCGTCCAATTTCATCTAGAAAAATATTGATTAAATAAATTACAAATCGACATTCGATAAAACTTCATACATACAGTTACAAATATATATAAAACCTTCATTAAATTATCCACCAATCAATTCAAAATAACTTTCAATATATTCCACGTGTTAGCTCAAAATCGTAGACATGAATAGAATTCAATATGTGTTTTCTCAACGTCGGATTCGAAATGTGTGCATCGAATATTCACAAGACATCCAAATCGTGTCAAAAATCGAACGACAACACCTGTGGATGCGTCCGCTAAGTGGCGTATCCCCCTTTTTAGGCCGTAACAATTTTACCGTCGGCCATAACGCTACGACTACATAAAATAACGTTTCCCAAACTTTCCCCAAACATTTCAACATTAAATTCATCATCATACGAAACCCAATACAAGATCTGATACCATTTCAAAGTCCAAAATTTTTAATTATCAAAAATAAAACAAATATAAATCTCGATGAGTTCAATATTTAAAATATCTCAAATAAACAGTATTAAAATTATTAAAAAAATCGATATATGTAATAAAATATTTTTTTTATTATAATATATTAAAAAAAATACATTGACGCGCAACACATTTTCAAAGTCCCATCCCTTACCAAAAAAAAAAACCCTCCACATAGTAGAGAGGGCGTACGCATGTGCCCAGACCCCCGACCCACCCCTGGACCGAGCACGTACAAAACCAGCACACCCTGTATTAGGCAAAGTGGAAACTGAGCAACTTCCCTCAGTCGGCTCTCGACAGCCAAACGGACCGGTTGACGACACCTGAAACGCTCTAATCGCGAGATAAGTTCGCGCAAACACGCGAAAACGGTAGCCGTGTACCGATAAAGAATACCACTCCCGAATATATATGCTTAATATATTCCGCGAGAATAAATATATTTGTTATATTCGAGCGTGTGTTGTCGTTATCGAGACGATGCTCGATAAGGGCTTCTTGTTTGACGACGCCTAGTTCTGCTCTGATAAATCACGCTCGATGTTTATCTAGAGAGAAACTGTTGTATTGTGCCGAAGTAAGCTCGTCGTAAATTATATTATTTGTATTTGCGAAAAAAGCATTTGACACTTTATTGTTTTATTGGTGTGTGTGTGTTCGTGTTTGTTTTGTGCGCGTAGCCGAGGATTCTTCTGTGTAAAGTATGCACTTTTTATCTATTTTTTAGCTTGTGTGTTATATTTGCGCAATTTCGATATTAGAATATTAATCGATCGTTTGATCAAAGGTTGACTTTTCGTTTATGATAATGCAAATCGATGCGTTTTCAGAGTTACGAACAATAGGCTATTTATCTATGAAGCAAGAGAACAAAAACTTCGAATAATGCTCGTATCTTGTCATTGTGTTTTTTGTTTCGAAAAATTCTTATTTTGCCGTATTTGAACATTTTATAAATCCTTATATGAATTTGTGCTACAATAAGCTGATGATAAAAATTTCTTTGGTTTATTTATAATTTCGCGATTAGGAAAAGACAAACAGTTATAAAGTTTAACAATGTCATTGACTCTAATTTTGAATTATCTATTTCGTATTTCGGTCTTATCGCGGCCAATAAAAATAATTCTAAACTGGTAATGAATGGAAAAATTGCCACATTTATCTTGCCTTGACAAAATAATTTTATTGCTAATAATTTTTTCATATTAAAATTCGCTCAATATTGCTGATTCCATCTTTATTATGCGCATACAACGTATAATAGAACTTGTACAAAATTCAAATCAAAAAAATATTGCGTGCCTAATGAAAAATGTAAGCAAAATCCGATAAAATCACTCTTGAGTAAATATACTCGTTAGTTTTTATTTGAAAAATTATCAATTTTCAAATTCATAGAAAACAAATTTCAAAACATCGCCATTAAAATATAAATTGACCTTTTCGTCGTCAATCTAAAACAAAATAAACTCAATTACAACGAACTATCATAAAATGTCGCACAAACAATAAATTCGATAAACAAATTTCTGCGTACTATTATATTTCGAAACTAATAATTTGCGAATTTCGTATCTCTGCAAATTGAAATGTCACAGCTTATCGCTTTCGCCACCGTGTTAAATTTACGGGTAAAAAATATCAGTACTCACCCTCATCATCGTAATCGTCGAATGCCCTTAATTACCCGACGATTTTAATCATCATAAAGATAAAATGTAAAGCACTCTCTAATGAATTTATATACTGTGCTGAAACCACTCAAATTCGTACACAAAAAATACGAAATTTCGAACATCCAACGTCCCCGGAGCGTTTACACGGCAAATATAATTTTAAAATGCTTTTTTTTCAAACGTACTTACGAAGAGTAGCGTCCGAGAGCTTTTTCATTTTTAATCGTTTGATTAATCGTTTGCTTACGTATTTCGTCGGGGTAAACAAAAATTTTGTGCGTAATCGAAAAATGTTAGCTTTTTTCAATTCGTGTACGCGTGTTTGTTTCGAAATAACTCGAATTTTAGTGTCGTATCGAATGCGTGGTCGTAAACGAGTCGGAGTATAGAACAAGAGGAAAATTTTCAGATCTGAAATACTTAATAAGAAAGAGGCAATAAAATGTGAGGTCGCTATAATTATTCACGGCAAGAGCACATGGGAAAAACACTTCTCTTCTGAAAATCCCATTTTCTCGATTTTACGACGTATACGCAATTCGTCGTGGTCAAAGCGTATATAATAATAAATCCTTTATGTAACATTTTTTTATATGTACTTTTCAACGTCAACGCACGTAAATGAAATTACTCATTTTTTTTTTAAATACCTCGAATTTCCTATCGGAAATAAACGTTTGAGTCCCCCTGATCCATTCGCACATACATAAGACGTGTCTATATCAAATTAGGTAATGATAGTAACAGAACAAGCTATCTATCAGAGCGTATTGCACGGGTTAATCTTATCAGCAGACGTTTTATCACCAACTGATATTTGGCCGAAGACTGATTTTTATGCCGGGAATGATTTTTATGGCTTTTCACCGCACACTAGATAACGAAACACACCTGGATAACATTTCCATAATATATAAATCGATACTAAACAATAAAAAGTTGGCATTGTTCACTCACAATAGCTTTATGAGCCTACAATATAATTGCCATTTTACTGCTCGTATTTTCGTTGTAACTAATAAACCAATTTTATATGATTCACTAATGAAGCATTTAATCTTTATCCATTAATATAAAAACATCATTTGAACTAATTTATATGATTCTTTTTAGAATCGAATAAGAAATAAGATAATATTTTCATATCAATTATTGAATGAAACGAACGCATCACATATAATCACAAACCGCACATTTCCGCAACCCGATAACTCTCTTTGCGCATTATTTAATAAATTCACAATTATTCTCAAATCAAACTAGATCATATTAATATATAAATTTAATACAATTTTTAATACACTATGTTTAATCAAGCCAAAATTAAACGGCGAACTCGCAAGCGGCCACCAGGTGCCCGTTTTCACCAGACCGGGGAAAATTTTCGTTTACGGCCATCCATCGCGGCGTCGTTCTCCTAATGGCCGCTAATTAATCATAAAAAGTTGCCTCGCAGAGGGCCAAGATAAAAGATGAAAAGTAAAAGATGCTCTCTCTGGGCACGGCCGCCCTTCCGTCCGCCCATCGTCTCGACGAGCCGCCCTCTACGAGTTTCCTTGCGCAATATAATAAAACGCTATTAGTTTCTCGCGAGATATGGGCTGCTGTTTCTTTTTATTTCTTTTTTTTTTGCTTCTACGACTCTTAATTTAAGTGTTTTTAATCTATTAAATTATATATTTAGCTTTTTATGTGTATGGCTGTATGTCTTTATTGTGTTTACTGCTTTGTGGATGCATTCAAAATTGCTTGAAATTTGTAGAATGTTTCAATATTTGAAAAAATATTTGTTTTTCAATTTGATCATACATATACTTACTTAACCAAAAATGATTTAAATAATATAATATGTTGAATAAATAATATAGAAATATTCATATTTTAAGTAAAATAAATTTCGAGGTTCATTGTCACATTATATTACCACGAATCTTTTTTAAAGTAACGATGACAATGCTTTTTATGCACCCAATAAATTCGTTCATCTTTGTTAGTTTAACTGGAATGAATGGACAAACGATGTTCAAGGGAAAAACCTGTGCAAATCAAGAAAAATGGTTCGCGACTTCTGGAATACTAGAGGGGAACTCGAAGTACTTATTATACAACATAAATATTGAATCAAAGTTTCTTGGTAAAAAAACAACCATAAAAATCTTGAAAATATTCAAAACGTACCGGATATTAATTGAGAAACTTTTAATTGATAGCAAACTTCTAGTATAATATTTAGTTCCGGTATTAATAATTTTCGCAAAAATTGGCGAATTATCGCAATTTATCGTACAGCTTCCTGCTTTATAACGATTTGACCCCGAGTGTCAAATGCGTTTTCCAACAGATACCACACTGAAAATTATTATTCAAAAACAATTATACAGATATGTAAAGAGCATTCATTCACTCAACCACAATTTTTTTCATGCCTACTTAATAGCCCAGAGACGTGTTTGACAAATTTCGACGCTGATTTGTTGTGGTTAAGCCGTTTCTTTTTTTTTCCCCGTTTCGTATCTTCCCATCAGACGTCGTTAATCTGACGTCTCGGTTAAAAGATACAATCATGATTGACTTTTTTCGTGGATAATCTTCCGTGAAAACTCGACAGCGTTTATCTTCGGATGAACTCGCTGTCATAATAACTCCAACCCACTTCCACATATTCCTTCCTATCTAGACGTTCTATCTTCCAATCGATTTATTATTTTTTCGTATTATTAAATTATTGAGGTTCCAAAAGATAAATATTGATATAAAAACACACATTTTGAAAGTGTCAGCATTCTCGCGAAATCAATTAACATTCAACAAGTTCTTCGTAATGCATTTTTTCACGATAGATTTATTTACGAAATTTCCTCAAAAGGCATTTGCATTACTCTCTCATGCATCGACTTTAAATTCCCGAATGACTTATTCATAAGAAACGCTTTTGCATTCTCGACGGAAACAACTTCATAGTCGATAAATTCGAATAATTTTCACTCGTATGAATCATGTAACTTAACATGGACATCTTCCAAGTACACACATGCACCGGAAGACGGAAAAAACAGACAAATTGAATCCGTTGCACCAGTCGAACGTTACCGCGTTATTGATCGCCATTCAAGGGGGGCTCCTCGGCGAGGGGCGTAGGCCCCCTCGGGGGCGCAGCCCCGCCGCGGGGCCCCCACGATTCGCGGGACATTTTGATTGATTGCCCCTAATGTTTCGGTCGGCGAAGGGTTGCTTAGCGCGGGTCAGCAAGGCTCCACGAATGAGGTCCCTTCGGCCCCATCCCACTCGGGAGTGCACCTTCGATTTTTGCCGGGTCGATGTTATCGCTGCCGGGATGGAAGGTGAAGTTTGCTTAATGGTAGCATTCGATCGGATGAGGGAAATTCGATATTTTGTGGGTGGTTCGGAGATGGTGCTGCGTCGTGGGAGGATTGATCGGAGGTGGGTTTTCGCTTTTGGCGTTGTTGTTAGGTTTCGGATTGCTGGTGGTGTTTATGCAGTGATTTAGTTGAATGGGTTTTAATTGTAAATATTTGGTTTGTTCGTGAAAATTTTGTGTAATATGTGGAGATTTTATCGTTGCGATTTAGGGTGTGTTTCCTGATTGATTGTTCTTTGGAAACCCTTTGACACATTGAACATGCCATGACTCGGCAAACGTCGATTTTATTAACATATTCATGAGTTGCATTATACATAATCTTGTGCATGAATGACATCGATTTATTTTTTACACGTTCATTTCAATGATTAAATTAAATTTATTTCGCCAAAAAACGCAGGTTGCAATAATTAACAATTTAAATTAAAAAAATATATATGTTAGCGGACCGTAAAAATGGGATAATTGAATCGGACGCGTACCTACAAGGGTCAACGGAAGGGTTGTAGATGGAAACACGTGCGCAGGTGCCATCAACCCAAAACAACTTATACAAAAGCATTTAGGGCTATATCCATTCATACATTACACACAAAAACCAAACAAAAAGAATATCCAAACTAAACAAATTTTCAAAGCAAAAAAAATCTAAACATTTCCATTTTTTCTTATACGCACGCGATCCTATAATTGTGCACCTATGACCCCGAAATACATCCCTGCTCGTTGACCCGAAATTTTCGATTTTATCCACCGAAATACACAGGTATTCCCATGACGTTGCGTATCCCGAAATTTTCAAAGTGCATAAATTCTCGTTTCGACGACCCCCCATAGGATGATGGCCCCGGAGGTGACGCACGTACTCGCCTCAAAAAATGAGGCCATCTCAATAATGGCTCGTGATATTTTAAATCGTATGACATTTTGTAAGGCAGTGCATATCTACGGTGGAAAAAAAAATACGTGGACATGTCTCTATTTATTTTGTCTAGAGTTGTTTCCGTAGAAAAAATGGGCGACCACCTCGTCAAGGGTCTCGTCCCTTTTTTTTTCGATGTGTAGATATGAGCAAATCCATATATCTAGGAAATGTTTACGTTTTTCACTAATTCGAATGTCTTGTAGTTCTTTCACGTATCTGAGGTTGAGATAATCGAAAATGCATTCCCACGAAAATGCGTTTTCTAAACAAAACTAATTATGAAATCACTTCACATTTTTACAATTTGTATATGTGTACTTACAAAAGGCAGATATGAATAACCCACATTAAGTCATTACCGATTTTTAAAAGAAATCTTTTTTTCCAATACTAAATAATTTGTACGAATCCATATATAATATAAGAAAAAAGCGAATCGGACACGAAACCTCTATAAATATTCAATTTACAAAACACGCTTTTATTTTTCACTTCTGGCACTAAATTATAATGATTTCGCAGAAGACAAAACGTTCCGATTATTTATTTCGCGGTTCGCACACAACGCGACACAAAGTCGAAACCTTTTTTGCCCTTTTCGGATCGATGATTAATGGCGTCGTTCAATTGATAAATACGATCATACTGGTCGATAAAGTTGGCAATATTTCGCTTCATTTTTTTTGTATTTTTGGCGCGCTAACCGGAGACGGGACGCGCATACCCCGAATACACGAAATATTCATATGTTACCGTGAATTTCGAACGAAATCCTGACATATTTACTACATATATAATCCTTTGAATATTTTGATTACGAAAACATCTTGCATAGAAATTTTATAAACTTTCGCGGATTTTTTCAGTTTTTACAACTCGAAAGTTATTCGGGACATTCTGAAACCTCACATATCCTCGACAGCAAAGCACATAAGCCAGAAAAAATCGAATAAAAAGATAGAATAAAATAAAATAGCCCGCAGGAGGCCGTTATCTGCGGTCGCCAGGGACGCGACAATATTTACGGCCGTCCATTATCCTACGGCAGATTTGCATTCTTCTCCTGCTTGGGCTCACCTAAGCCACGAGGATTGCACGAGGATATTTTCGAGGAATCACTTATGGGTCGATTGTTGAGGGAATGTGCTAGCATTGTGGTCGGGGGTACCTGTTAATTGTTGTTTTTGCGGATTCGAAGTACGTGCGTTTCGCGAATCGTAATCGCTGGGAACGATGGTTTCTTTGTTCAGAATTTTTATTATTTGTACGATGTTGTATGTAAATTATCTTGAACAAAGTAATTAAAAAAAAACTTTCAATTTTTTTGATAATATTTATGTTTCATAGAATAAGTTATCTCTTTTATTGCGCACATTCATTAAAAAAATTATCATTTTTAAACAAGAGTTACTAAATATTAAATCAATGCGAATTTTTTCAATGTACTTGATATAAATTTGACCTATGAGACACTTGTTTCGTTATCTTGGAAGATTGGCGAATGAAGCAAAGACAATATTAGCTTTCTTTTAATAAATATAATCACCAATCGTTATCTTGAACGAAATTCCTCAATAACATATTCTTGTACTCGAACGAGCTCACCGCTTCCCAAATGGCTAAATACTAAAACAAAAATCCATTCCGAACGATGTCACGTATGCTGCGCATCCATCTTGCGCGCATAATTTCTCCATTGAAAAATAGCTGAGCGTTTCTTGTTCTACGAGAGAACAATAAAAAAAAAATGAGTGGACGAAGAAAACAAAACGATTCACATTTTCGGCACGTACTAACTACGTCATGGTGCCATACGTTCAATCCTTTCGTTTCCCAAAAAAAAAGGAACGAAATCCCTTAAAACGCTTCCTTATTAGTACTCATGGCCGTGGGAGTCTCACCACCCTCAATTTTCCCGAGAGATTGGCGAATTTTTATGTGGTCGATTACAAATTTTCACCTGAGCTCCAGGTAAGAAGATGACAATCAAGCGAGGCTAAAAAAGTGTCCATTATGCTATGAAGGATTTATGGTTCCTGCTTTAAAAACAAAACGTGAAAAAATATTTACCTGTTCAAATCTCACACGGTCGTCCTGTGAATGAGCACGTCACAAATGTCACCCTGGGTGCGGAGAATATTCTAAATATAAAATAAACAATCGTAGAATTCTTTCAAAAGTGTCCTGTCACCTTTTTTCTGTTTGATTTTACGGACACTCCATACAATTTTTGTGTGCGTTACAATTCAGAATTTGATACAATTCGAATTTTCGAAGTAACTCATTATTTGTTTTGAAAATTTTCAACGAAACACTCATCCCACGCTTTTAATTTGAATATAAAAAACTAACCTTGCTTCCTCAAAACACACTTGACACAATGTTCGAATTTTCTTTGTTTTATTCGTACATTTCAATCGGATCCTCGTTAGTGGAGTTTTTCGCCGAGAGCCGAAAATAAAAGAGAAAAGCTCCAGTTAGAGACTTGTTAACAGTTTGACGTTGTTTTTCTTGCTTTAACATATTTTTTTCACAATAGATCCCATAACGAACGTAATACCCAGAAGGATAAACTCGAAAAGCCAAATAAACAATCCGACGAATCACGCGTCGATTTATACATTTTTAAATTTAACCAATATGTAAATTATAATATATTCGAACTGATTCACGACTATTGGACTTCGGCCTCGGCTCGTGATGTTTCCTAACCTTCCCGTTTGGCGCGCGTTTTGAATCGAGAATCCACACGCACAGATTTTTATTTACTCAGTTGCTTTTTGGGTTCTGGTTTTCGTTTTGTTGGTCCCTCAGATGAGTCGTTTCGATAAGACGACCGTAAGAACGCCAAATAAAAAAGTTTGAAAAATTATTAATGTACTCGTTCGATCTTTTTTCGGCGTTCGCGTCGACTTCTGTTTTGTTTCTCGTTCTATTTAATTTTAAATCTTTTGTGAGGCGATTTTGTTAATAGATTTATTACGGTGTTGATTAATCGAAATGCATTCTGCTGGATTTATTATGTACATATTTTCCTACTTTTTGCTCGAGGTGCGAAACGAACGGCGAGGAATTTTCGCCCGCATTAATTCGAGATTAATTTTGTTATGTTATTTTCGATTGTGCTTTGATGTTAGATTTATTTCAATACAAACAAATATATTTTTGGCTGGAAAAAATATTGGAAGTTTGGCGAAATCGTAAATCTACCCAGTTTCAATGAGGTAAATATTTTAGTACATTTTGAATAAGTCTATTCAAATAGTTACGACGAATGAAACAATTTTGGAACGTTGGCAAAGGTCGCGAACTACATTTGAATCAATTAGATGTCTAATTTAAATTTTTTCTTCAATAGAACTCTATCTCGAATAAATCATCAATTCTGCTTATTTAAATTATTAAAGAAACATCTCTCGATTCAAGGAAACGTTTGTTCATTTTGACTTCCTGAAAAATGAGCACATCTCTCATATTACAAATGAGAATCTAATAAAAATTAGATGGAAGATAATTTCACGTGCGTCTGGCACGTCGATAAATGAAAATAATCGAAAGGCATAATAGTAAAAATAGTTGCGACGCCGTAAAAAGAGCATAGTCGCGCGCGTCAGTTCATACGGTCGGGAGAGGCGAAACGCCGACCAGATCCCGCTGTTTACTTTTAAAAATAATCGGCGGGGTGGACGGGACGGGAGGGGAACTGCTCTACTCGGGGGGGAGGGGCTCTACTCTTGTCACCCGCGCGGCGATTTTATATGTCGTATCTACACTATCGATACTAAATCGCGTCATTAAGATAGTATTATATTTTAACATTTTTTGAAATTTCAGGCGTTAATGTGAAATCTATTTTCATTTTCTTTTTTTCAATGATTTCTTTGATACATTTTCATTTATGTTGATTTTTTATATCTTTTGGAGCAAATTCGATAATCGTTCGTTTCTCGATTATCGATATGCAATTATTCTTTGTATAATTCATAATTAGTTGCATATAAGACGAAATCCAGTTTTTACGTTTGTGAAAAGAGACAAAAAAGTAAATTCTTCGAAACTGCGAAAATTGTACGAAAATAACGGGAAAATGTGAATTCCGGACACACGAAATCGGGATTTCACTGTATTATTATTAATAATGGAATATTGGAATATAATTTGATTGTTCTCACTATCTCTTCTATTTTTTTTGTTTTCGACATGTATTTTTCCATCATGGCGTAGCCAGGAGGAGGGGGTGGACATGGAGACCCGGACCGCCCTATGAATTTCAAAAATAATGAGATTATTAAATTATGAGGTTTACGTCGATATAAAATATAGCACATTTTTACTGCTCAAAATCGCTTACATATATGAAGTTATCCCCAAGAAAATTCTAGCCACGGCCATGTTTTTCATACGTATATTTTTGCACTAATAAAAATTCGCATTTGATTATAAAATTTACATCGATTGTGCATATACACTGGGTTCTCTTTATGCAGTAGATGCGTTCCGTTCCGCATAAAAAAATCGCATAAAAAAAGATATGATTTTACATAGAAAAAGTGAAACTGCAATATAAAATATACCTAAAATCGCATAAAAAAATGTATTTCTATTAACAATGTACTCTTAGTTAAGTTATTACATTTTACATACATTTGTACGTTCATAAAGTCCATAAAAAAATATTAAAAAAAATATTGTATTTAAAAAAAACCGCATAACTCTGAATTCGCATAAAAAAAGTCGCATAAAAAGAGAACCTAGTGTATTTAACTAAAAACAAATTTTCGATATGAAATATCCGAAAATTTCCAATACATACGCTATTGTAGATAATTTTGTATATATTTTTTTCAACTGCTAATAAGCAATTCTCAAAAATTAAATCAAGAATATGCACAAACTTATTAAAAAATTCAAATAACAAATCATTATTCCGAATTCCGCAAAAAAACAAAAGACCCTCAAAAAAATACAAAAACTAATCACAAAACGGCTACGAAACAGTGCAAAACGGTGCAACGCACACAAAACAACTACAACCGCGACACGACCGAAGCGGGGAGCCGCACCGTTCCCCGCGCCTCCACCGGTGGCAGCAGTGCGCCGCGGCCCGTCGTCGCGGTACGACGTGTCCCCTCTCCAGCAACTCTGACGCGCTCGTGCATGTGGTCGCCGGCGCGTCGGTCGAGCGCGGGCCGCCGCGCCCCCCCCCTCCCCCCCGCCGGGGCCGCCGCCCCCAAAGGTGCGCCCTGAACTTGCGGACCTCACCTGTTGCCCGCGCCTGGGCCGTGCGCGCCACAGCCGCCGCCAACCTTTTGGCTTTGGGTTTTTTTATCGGGCTGGCGTTTATCGCGTGTCGAACGGACGGTTTTTGGTCGCGGGATGTGTGCGCGAAATTTGAGTTGGATTGGTGTGTGTGTGTGTGTTTCGGTTTTATCTTGGTCGGTTCGCGAGATATGGTTTGTTTATCTCGCGAAATGTGGTCTTGTGTGGATTGTTTTGGGAAGGGTTTGGATGTGCGGGGAAGGTGAGCGTTGAGTGAAATGGGTGCATTGATAGAGGAATGTGTGTGTTTTATGTGGTAAAGCGTGTGTATTATGCTGGCCATACACGCCACGATATATCGTTCCGAAAAAACTGAGGTACGATTTTTCGCTACGTGTATGTATAAAAAACCGGACGAAACTGAACGTTTTTATAACATACACGTAGCGAAAAATCGTACCTCAGTTTTTTCGGAACGATATATCGTGGTGTGTATGGCCAGCATTAGAAAAAAATTTGTACCTTAGAACAAACGTGGATTGAACTGGACGAAATACCAACCGCACGACTATAATTCGCAATTTTCATAGCAGAATCGATTCGAAATAAATCGAATTCGAACGAAATCAATATTGTTCCGAAAATGGACAAAATTTTTAAAATGTATTTGAAAATTGTATTGTTTTTCTTATAGAGATTGTCCTTTACTCTGGCGAAATTGCCACCTATCCATCATTTCAATGCATAAACTATTCATTCTATTACACATTTCACATTTTTTTATCACACAAAAAAAATTGATGACGCCCATAAATAAAATAATGCTGAATACGAGATTCTTCAACGCACATCGTATACTTTTCTAATGCACAAATAATTCGTTTTAAAACACAATCTACATTTTTTTTTAACGCAGACGAGAACTTTCGATCGTCGTTCGATCGGCGCGCGTATTTTCGGTTTCGAATATTAAAATCGGCGTTTTGGCGCGGGCGAACATTTGAAACCGCGGTTTAAAAAAAGGATATGCGGTTATTATCTATCGCGATGTCGGCATCTGATTTGTTTTTCGGTTCCGATTTGCGTTTTTCGGAATTGTCATCGCCGAGTTTAAACCAGTTTTGCGACAGATCCTTTTTATTCGTCCAATTAACCGTTGTTCGAGTGTCCGCCTCGTTTTACGCGAGTCGAGTTTCGTGATTTCTAATTATTTAATTTGCTACTCGTTACGAAAGAAAATTGCGCCTTTGCGGAGTCTTTTTTTAACTTTTGGCATAACGACGAATTTTGCTCGATTTCAATTTATTGCGTTTCGTATTGTTTTACAGTAGCCGATGTGCTTATCTTTAAAATTATCGCGTTAAATATCGATAATATGGTGAGAGTTTATCGAAGAAACAAATCAGGGTACGAGCGATTAGACAATTATGTTAATTTTTGTACGTAAATAGTTTTAATCGATCGCCTTGAATTGTGACCGTTCGCATTTTGAAAAACAATCTCGAACTAATTAAAACAAATCCATATTCGTAATACTGAATTTCCATTTTGGAATAATTCAAATCTAATCGAGTCAACGAGCGTTAAATGCCCGAAGGGCCCCTATCATTAGTATACGCAACTTTACATTTTTAACTGTTAATTTGGTTTCGTCGAACGCATCGGTTCTATCTGATTACCGAAGTTAAGCCACATATGGCACGGCTAGGAGATTAATACGACTGCATTCCGTTAGTTAAGAATGGTGATCTTTTTTAAAACTACTTTTCCCTCATCAATGTTAACGCGGTTTGTGTAAACGCACACGCGAATCATTAACCTGGGACTATTGAAAGGATAATTTTTAGGGTTCAAACTTTTGTCGTTGATTAAGGTCGTCGCCCACTGAACCACGCGAGGACCGCCTTTTTTCGAGCTAGACTCAAATACAATGTTGCGCTTTATAGAATACGAACTAAAACCTATATTTGCATTCCACACTCCGCTCTAGAAAATTATTCAAATATAGGTTTTAATTCGTAGTCCATAAAGCGCAAAATTGTATCTCTGGTTGGATTGATTCAGCGAACAAGACCGCCGGGCGAGGACCGCCTTTTTTCGAGCTTAACTCAAATAAGATATTGCGCTTTATGGAATACGCATTATAACCTATATTTGAATAATTTTCGAAAATGGAGGGCGGTCCTCGCGTGGTTCAGTGGGCGACGACCTTTAGGCTGCTCATAATTATGACGAAATACCGGAAAATTTTATCCCGCATAGGATATTATGTAAAACCAATCGTGTTCTTATAAGATGCTAATATTGTCTGTTTTCGTTTCAGGTGTGCCACGGAGGACATTGAAAGCGCAGCAATAACGAATCTCAGACTATGATATAGAGGAAAAGGAAGAGAAAAAGAAAGCGAAGAGATGGGCACGCTGCGTGCGGCCGTTCTGGCGCTGGCCTGCCTCTCGGGCGCGGGCTTCAGCGACGGACTCCCGGGGGCCGCGACGCCTGCGCCCCGCTGCGAGGAGATCACCATCCCCATGTGCCGGGGGATCCCCTACAACATGACTTCATACCCCAACGACCTCAACCACGAGCAGCAGGAAGAAGCCGGCCTCGAGGTGCACCAGTACTGGCCCCTCGTCGAGATCAAGTGCTCGGCCGACCTCAAGTTCTTCCTGTGCTCCATATACACTCCCATATGCCTCGAAGACTACGTGAAACCCTTGCCCGCGTGCAGGAGCGTCTGCGAAAGGGCCAGGGACGGCTGCGCTCCTATAATGCAAACTTACAACTTCCATTGGCCCGAGCGCATGGCTTGCGAAAGGTTCCCGGTTTTCGGCGACTCGGAGAACCTGTGCATGGACGAGAGCGAGCTGGCAGCTAACAGCAACTCTAACGTCGAGGTCAAGCCGACGAAGCGCCCCCATGTGCAGCAGCCGACCGCCACGAAACCCATGTGCAAAGGGAAGAACTCAAAAAACTGCCGAGAGCCGCCAGGGGAGAGGGCCGGCAACGGGGGCGAATGCGACTGCAGGTGCAAGCCTCCACTGCTGCCCCTGGCCGGCAACAGGTCGGGGGCTCGGCTCGCCGGTCTCCCAAACTGTGCGTTCCCATGCCGAGGCGCGTTCTTCACTCCAGACGAAAGGGAGTTCGCCGTCGTGTGGGTAACTCTCTGGAGCGGCCTGTGCTGCGTGTCCACCCTGATGACCCTCATAACCTTCCTGATAGACACTCAAAGGTTCAAGTACCCTGAGAGACCGATCGTTTTCTTGTCTGCTTGCTACTTTATGGTATCGGTCGGCTATTTAACCCGCTTTGTATTAGGACATGAAGAAGTAGCCTGCGACGGACAGGCCGTGAGGCAGGCGGCGTCAGGTCCTGCCGCTTGCACTTTGGTGTTCTTGCTCGTTTACTTCTTCGGAATGGCTTCGTCAGTGTGGTGGGTTGTGCTGTCGTTCACGTGGTTCTTGGCGGCCGGACTGAAATGGGGCAACGAAGCTATCGCTAGCTACTCGCAATTCTTCCATTTGGCAGCTTGGCTGATACCTGCCGCACAAAGTGTAGCAGCGCTCCTGCATTCGGCAGTAGACGGAGATCCGGTGGCCGGAGTGTGCTACGTGGGCAACTTGGACCCTGAAAATCTAAAACACTTTGTGGTAGCACCGTTGCTAGTGTATTTGGCGGCCGGCACCAGTTTTTTGGTCGCCGGATTCGTTTCGCTGTTCCGTATCAGATCGGTTATAAAGAGACAAGGTGGGGCTGGAGCTGGCTCCAAAGCAGACAAATTGGAAAAACTCATGATACGTATCGGAATCTTCAGCGTTTTATACACCGTACCGGCGGCGGCTGTTCTCGTGTGCCATTTATACGAAGCGGCCATGTACAATTCGTGGGTGAAACACATAGCATGTCCATGCAGTTCCGGTCCTTTGGCAACTATTCAACCTTCGGAACGCCCGATCTATGCTTTACTCATGCTTAAGTACTTCATGGCTTTGGCAGTCGGCATCACTTCAGGGGTGTGGATCTGGTCAGGCAAGACCCTTGAATCGTGGAAGCGGCTCTTTCGTAGGATATTAGGCGTGAGCGGTCCCCCTGGCACAGGAGCTGCGGGCGGAGCCGGCGCTGCCCTCATCAAACCGCGGCCGCACAAAACGGGACCCGTGCAGAGACCTCCTCCGCCTAGATCGCACGTGTGACTGACTGCCCTCACCTCCACCCCGATCCCTCTCCCGACACCGGGTTCGAACCCGTCTCCTTCTTGTATATATCCCCATTCAGTTGTCGTCAGTCTCCCCGATTATCCTGTGAAAGTTTGTGAACCGACACAAATCAAAGCTCTCTAGTCTACTCTTAAGTATATATGTTATTAAATACGTACATGTTAGTCTTTCAACTTCATAATGCGATGTATCATGTATATTTTCAAATTTGACGTGAATTTATCAGATCTTTCTAAGTATCCTATAGCACTTGTACATTTAATTGATAAGTGGAACTTTTGTACATTTATTGTGAAGAAAGATTTCTTTATTGAAAATCGATGGGAAATGATTGAATAAGAAAAAGACAAAAATGTGTAGCCTTACGAGTATACCAATTGTTAGTGATTGAAATAAAAGAAATGAATGGTAATCGTTACTTCACTGCCGTTTGTAAATGTTTAGTGATTATGTAAATCCAAATACGTAATTTATTTTATAAGTATAGCTTGTATATCATATTTTGTAGATCGAACAAACATTTTATAATTATGACGCATTTGTACATTTGCCATAAAAAAATATTAAAGCGATATGCGCAAGATAACACCATTTTATTCTCTCTTTCATTTTTATATCATAAAACTTAAAACTGAGAAAATTTTGAAAACTTTTGTATAATTTTAACTCATCGAATTAAGTTATTGTTACGAATATAAGATAACTCTTATTATATACTTTATTTATTTCATACATCTTACATTGAAGTGTTAAATTTTGATAGATGACAAATGTTTATTAAAAATAATTAAAAACACAAAGCTTTTTATTCTTGCATTACTAAACTGGAAGTGAGTTATTGATTTTTATTGGAGAATCAAAAAAAGAAAATAAGTCATCAGTCGTTTATTATTTTCTAAATAGCACAACAAATACATAAATAAATGGCCACTTATTTTACATTTCACTTTTAACTACTAACTATTCTTTCATAAGAAAAATGTGTAAAAGAAAGGGTAATCTCGAATTGGTAAGTGAGTAAAATTTAATAAATCAATTTCTAAAGGATTCATTAATTCAAAAACATAAACCTAAAAAGTTTTCCAGTGGTGAAAACAATTAATTTTGGAATTTAAAATCATTTTTTATAATTCAATTGCTGAAAATATGCTTATTATTTTAAATAATAGTTTTTTTTTCATTAAAATGTACATATTATCACAGTTCTGGTTTTCAGTCAGTGCTGCAATTAAAAAATCGTCTAAAATGTAAAGATGAGGTAATAATAGTGTTAAGGCATGTTATTATGATTTTTTTACTGGCTATTGGATCAATTAATTGAAATAGGGTTAAAATATATTCACTCCATCTGTCTGATTTTGCGATTTTTAACGTACTGCAGGCGACTTTAGAAAACCCGAATATAACAAAGTTAATCTGGTAATTAAAAACAATAAAGAAAATATCAAAAAATCAAGATAAGTAAGTATTATATAATGATTAAAATACGTACAATAAACATGGTTTTCATAATATTTCAAAGGAGAACATCAACATGTCAATTCTCAACTCTGTTTAAAAAATTATTTTACTTCTGTAAAATATAACAAAATATTGAAAAGAAATATTTTGTACAAGCTCACTTTTACATATTTTAAGTTATAAATGGATTACCCTTATTTGTTTGTACTAATATAGTATTCCTTAAAGAGATTTTGTAAAACTTAAATCTCCTTGTTATTTTACTAATTTAGATTAGAAAATTATGCTCATTAATAGTGATATATAAAATATTCCCATTTAATGACTTACAAGAAATTTATTTTATATATTTTATTGCTAATTCACATCATTTTTTAGGCATATGAAGTTATTTTTAATACTACAAATTTTTATGGATCGATGAGAGTTTTTAAACAATACAATCTTCACTATTAATTTAAGTCACTTTCATATAGATTTATTTTAATAAAGCATAGGTACGTATTTTTGGCTACACAATATTTGATTATTCATTTAATATTGCGTTGTTTATTAATAATAATTTAATTTATTATTTACAAAAAATGCCATTCAGCTTCTCAAATAATTGAAATAATCAACAAGCATTTTTATTCAACTCGCATATCATTTTTTTTAATAATAAAATTGTAATAAAGTCCTCCTGGAGTTGTCAAACAACTTTTATCTACATTGACTTTAATTTTAACCTCAATGAAATTTAACCATACATATACAAATACAATATTGGTAAAGAAAATGAAAAGATTAAATGTATTGTACCAATTTTAACCCTGTAATTTTGACAATTTAATTGTTAATACTTAATGAAAATTATAAAACGAAATTCAACATTCTGAAATTATCCAATGTAATTTCACAAACATAAATTCTTATACTAAAAATGCTTCAGTAATTTGATGTTTCAAACAATTCATATCCAAAGATATTAATTTTAAATCTGTACAAATTGTCTAGTGCACATGTTCACTAATTAAAATACATTTGTTTTTATCTAATGACTAACAAATATTTAATATAGAAATTCTCCAAGGACGTTTATAAAGTTTTTTCTTTTGCTTAAAACTTTATTCAGTTCCCTATACGTATTGTGAACAGAGTATGAAAATATTTGTCACTAGAAAATCTTTAATTGAAATTCCACTTATATTATTGTTAACATACATTTAAGCATGCACATTTAATTCTCATCAATTTTATTACGATATCTGAATAAGATGAAATTAAGTACAGTACAAAATGCTTACTGTATATTTATTAATCAAAATAAATAAATATTCAGAGAAATACAAGTAACATAATACTTATTTCAAACAGCCATAAAAAAAAATCAATCAATAATCATGTAGATCATAAACAAAACAAAAAAACAAATATCACACAATATCACATAAAATATTAACAACATTCCATCTTCGTAATAATAAAATAATTTATACAAAACGATTTTCGTCGAAGAACACATTTCATGATTCAACAAAACGTGCAATTAGCATTAAAGCACTCAACTGATAGAAACGCAATCTTGATTGTTATGCGAAACATTAGTGGGTTCGGAATGTTCATGCATTGAAGGTGGTATCGACACTGAATGATGCTGGTAAGGAGAATAAAGATGTCGTGATGAGTTATCATGTGCCATATTATGGTCATGATGATTTGTGTTCAGAATAGGAGTTTGTGTCATCTGCTTTCATAATACACAAATTAGTGAAAATCATTGTCCTCGAATGGCAAAAGATAAAATAGAAATCTATGTTAGTACCTGCTGAGCCGAATGAAGTTCCTGAATCGTGTGTACTGGAACTGGGGATTCTGCGTTGTTTCCAGTATCTCCTTCATATTTACACCTTTTGAATCTTCCGTATAATGATGAATATGGTAAATTGTAATGGATGGCTGCTTGATTTATTGACATTTGCCCTATTCTGAAATTTTAATATATTTTTACATTAGATTATATCATATGAGAATAATATTTGAATGAATGCTTTATCGTTTATTTACCGAACAGCTTCGAGAGCTTCTCCCATTGCATCTTCCGACCAAGGAGTAGGGTTTGATCTTGACAATTCTATACCTTCTCTTTTACATCGTCCATATAATGTACCTATCAAGAATATCAGGTAAGTATTACAAAAAACATTAATATAACAGATTTCCATATTTTGATAGTTTACCTGTAGGAATTCCAAATTCCGTAGATGCTCTTTGAACTGAAGAATGACCAGATCTAATGGAATGTAGGGCCCTTTCCAAGTCTCCTGGTCTCCACGCAGTAGGTGCTGCATTAAACGGAGCTGCTAATCGGATTCCTTCTCGTCTAGCTATTTTATACAACGTGCTGCTTGGAATACCTACAAAATATTTATTTGATAAAAGAAATAAAAATATATTTGCTAAATTTTTATAAAATTTTGGCTGACCATATGCTTTGCTAGCTTTATTGGCTGATATTGTTCCTGTTCTTAGTGCTTGTAAAGCATTGTGTAAATTTCCTTCGCTCCATGATTTTGATGGTCCTTCCTTTTTTGGAGTATCGATACCAAGTCTATGAGCACGTTGCCATAATGTTGTAGAAGGTATTCCAAATGTTGATGATGCCTTTAATCAAAATGAAAACTTAAAAATCTGCCAAATAATTTGATGTAAGAAAAATATAGGAACGAAATAAAATTGTAGATACAGTCTATAAAACCAAACTTACTATGTGATATTTTCAAATTTCAACAAAAACTAGTAATTATCAACAGTTTAATACCAATTAACTTTATATTATGTTTAAAATTATTAGTTTATGTTGAAATTTGTTAGTCAGCACATACACATACTTTGGTTAAGCTCATATTGTGATTGCGCAAAGCATCCAAAGCATTCTCCATATCCTGTTGAGACCACGTCTTGGGTCCGTTGTTAATTCCACAGTGATTGTTTCTACCAAACTGGCCCATCTCATCCGTTGACATTTCATTGAAGCTGCAATTATTTTCTTCATTGAATAGGGTATCTGAAACAAAATAAATATTTATTAAAAAGCAAAAACAATAATACAAGTGGAATCGGGTCCAAAATTCAATAGAAAACAACCACGCAGAAAAACTGATGTATTTATTATGACTTTTTCTTACAATATGGACACATGAAATGTTATTAATTTAAACATTCAACGTAATAATTAAATGATTGTTTTGAATTTTATTCATCTTTACTCTACCTTCATCATTTGTGTCGTTTTCTCCAGGGATTAATCTTAGCAATTCCGATGTGATCATCATAGATGGATTTGAGTCTAATTTTGACAACGGGCTCAAGTCTTGTCCATTTTTTTCTGCGTTTAATGAAGATTGTTGGTCTAATGATCTTAAAGTTTCAAACTTTTCTTTAAAATTTGTCGTGCATAAACCATCTATCCGTAGCATTGAATCGTTTGAATCCATAACAACTGGTACTGGAGTCGCTGAAGGTGCAAATGGTACTGGTATTGGATATTCTGCTTCGATACCATTAATAACATCCCCATTACTGTTTGCATTCTGTATTAACATTTTTAAATATTTGACAATGTCCAATCTATACAATTATTATACAATAGATGAATCAAATGAAACCTGTAAGTGATGAAGTAACGGTTGATTGGGCGACCTAGCTGGTGCTAACGTATGCATCGCTGATCCGTTCGTTTTCTCCCCGTCCAACATGTTTGGAGATGATTCTGGAGATTTTGAATGTCCGGTCATCACCATAACACCAATAGAATACCTTGAATGAAATGAAAGAATTAGTAAAAAAAAAAAAAATTATTATGAAATTGAAAGAATCATCATTTCATAATTTTAAAGAAATATTTAAAAATATATATCGTCATTATCAGGATCGGTATTGGCAAGTGCGACCAAAGCGTGAATGAAAACGTTGATAAAAAAATTAAATTTTATAATAATTTATGAAATTATAATTGGGGCCCAACTTGAATAAATCAGTTGCATATGCCTAATTGTAAAGCCGGCTCTGGTAATTATTTTGTTTACATGAAACTTGATCTAAATACAGCTTAAAACAATTTAACACGTTAAACAAAATAAAGTAGCGGAAAAGAAAACTACCAAACTATCAACGACAACTCAAAAGCTTCCTCGACAACCGGAACTTGAACACAACAACAAACACCAAACCCAAAAGCGCCAATTATAAACAATCCAACCGCCAACTTTCGAAAGCTCCGACCGGCCCTAAAACCGACCCCAGACTTTCCGAAAGCTCCGTTCGCCGAAGCTCCCACTCACCACCGGGGGCCACCATTCGAACGGGGGCGAGGGCTCGCGGGGCGCAGGAGCGGGGCCGGGGCGGGGCGGGGGCGGCTTCGCGAGGGGCGAGAGTGAAAGCGGCCGCGGCCGGTGACCTCCGGGCCGCAGTGAAAGTGAAGCGTCCGCCCTGCGCCCCCCGGGGGGGTGGGTGCCCCCCCCGAGGCCCCCGGACACCGGCGCCGGCGCGCCCCGCATCTGCACGCGTCAGGGTCGCCGCTTTTTTTCCAAATTTATTGCTGAAAAAAATGTTTTTTTTTCTATTTTTTTATATTTTTTTCATTCATCGATTTTTTCTTTATGTACGTATTCAATTTTATCTATCGCAAATCGATTTTATTGTTGGAGAATTGAGAATTTTTCTTTCATTTTTTTCATTCATCGATTTTTTCTTTATGCACGTATTCAATTCTATCTATCTCAAATCTTTATTATTAGAAAATCAAGAATTTTTCTTTAATTTTTTCAATTTTTTTCATTCATCATTTTTTCATCGTATTCAATTTTTTTTCTTTTTATTGGAAAATCAAGAATTTTTCTTTAATTTTTTTCATTCATCGATTTTTTTTCTTTATGCACGTATTTTTATCTATCTCAAATCTTTATTATTAGAAAATCAAGAATTTTTCTTTAATTTTTTCAATTTTTTTCATTCATCGATTTTTTCTTTATGCACGTATTCAATTCTATCTATCTCAAATCTTTATTATTAGAAAATCAAGAATTTTTCTTTCATTTTTTCAATTTTTTTCATTCATCGATTTTTTTCTTTATGCACGTATTCAATTCTATCTATCTCAAATCGATTTTATTGTTGGAGAATTGAGAATTTTTCTTTCATTTTTTTCATTCATTGATTTTTTCTTTATGCACGTATTCAATTTTATCTATCGCAAATCTTTATTATTGGAAAATCAAGAATTTTTATTTAATTTTTTCAATTTTTTTTATTCATCGATTTTTTTATGTACATATTCAATTGTATCTATCGCAAATCAATTTTTATTATTGGAAAATCGAGAGTTTTACTTTAATTTTTTTTATTCATCGATTTTTTCTTTATGCACGTATTCAATCGCAGATTGATTTTTATTATTGGAAAATCGAGAATTTTTCTTTAATTTTTTTCATTCATCGATTTTTTCTTTATGCACGTATTCAATCGCAAATCGATTTTTATTATTGGAAAATCGAGAATTTTGCTTTATCGCGTGACCTTGACTATACAATCAAAAATTACTTTCATATGACCGATAATCAGGGACGTCATTTCAGATTTTTCCAAGAGGGAGCAGGCCAAAATCTTTTTTTTCTAAGAGGTTTTTTGCAGCGATAATTTTATTGGTCACTAATTGTAAGCTACTCAAAAGTAACAAGATATAAATGTAATGTTTATTGAACCAAAGTATTTCATTAATCATTAAATTTATACTATTAAGCATATAAATTCACACTATTTCTAAAAATTATGGGGGAAGGGGGCAGTTGCACCATGCCCCCCCCCCACCAAATAATTGAAATTATTTCATGTTCAAAGTGCGTAATTAACTTTGTTGAAATCTGTGTTCAAGGTAATGCAATGGCATTTTTTATTATCAATGTTCAGAAAAATTTCCTAATGATTCAAGTAGTGAAATCGTCATTATCGGAGTTAGGTAATATGTAACGTGGTTGGTAGATGAATGTGATCTCATATCATTGACTCTAATACCATTTGGTAAAATGTAGATTTTTCAATACTCTAACTTTTTAAAGTTGGCTTCTTATCACTGATTAGTTGATACAAATGATAAAGAAAATTCCTAAACTTTTGATGGTATCGGAAAAGTCTCGTTTTATTATGTTATATAGATTATATTCGAACAGTGAGATAAAATTTGAACACTTTTCTTATCTATCTATTGACCTTTGTTATTCATTTATCAACACGTATACACTTACTAAGAAACTCAACTTGAAATTAACATCAATTGAAATTGAAATAATCTCACTTGATTCTCTTCAACATAACAAACCTATGAAAAACTCGATTTACGCTTTATTTTCCTCATATTGTTTACACTCCAACTTATGTTCTTGTGCATACGAAGAATTCAATGAATATAAGCAACTCGAGATAAGAACGAACAAAAGCTTATCTGAAACGACTTTGTTCAATAATAAGCACGTGCATTCTGCAAACGATGATGAGGCCATTCGTCTATATAATTTGATAAAATTATTCCATTACTTACCGCTTTATATATTTTAACGATTATCATGTGTTTACACTATAATATGTTTGATTAATTAATTTTCTGTTTTATGTTTAACTTTTAAGGTCTATTTATTTATTTTGATATGAGAAAATTATGTTAATACATATTATACAAAGTCATCTTCGCTCACAATTGATTAATAATATAACGAGTAACTTTATAATTCACGTCCAAAGTTTTATTTTAATTAATGAAAGCTTTTTTTAGCCAGACTTTGAACTAGTTAAAAAAAATCCTCACCAAAATTCAATTCTATAATTAATTTCCGTCTTATGCAAATCTAACGACACACTCATTAAAAAAAAAACACATTTTCACTCTTCATAAAAACGAACATCAAACTTCACAACCATTCATCAACACAATTTCAACCAATCACAAAACCACATTTCCACCGAACATCAAAACTAAAAAAAAATCCAAAAAAATTCAAACCCCCCCGAAAAAAAAAATCCAACAATAAATAACCCCATTTTTTCTCCAGGCAATAAAACAAAAATGCGCGTCCCTGAAGGAGGCTGTTGCGATTGATTTTTATTGCTGGTCGCGAGCTGAGGGGGTGGAGCCGCGCCTGCACATCGGCCGAGGGGGGCGCGCCCCCTGCGCCCCCATCGGGGCACCCGCCCCCATTCCAGATATCATTCGGAAGAAAACACGGCTCAGTTATTCAACTCAGCGCATTTCGGCTGCGCAATCTTCCGCCCGATATACAATGGCACGCATAAATATAATGCACGATGTATATTTTATGTGTTCGGGGAATGTCTGATTTTGTTGTTTGTTGGACGCGTTCGGTCGTTTTGTTGATGTTTTTGTTGTTGTTGATGCTAACAATGAGTGATGGATGTCGATGTGCGAATGCGGCGATGTATGATGGTTGTGTTTGATGTTTTGTTTTTATTTTGGACGAATTGTTGATTTCTTTATAAATAATTTTCTAATGAGATTTGAAAATTAATCAAAGAAAAAATTAATTAAAAAAATTGTTGTATATAATATAATTGGTATAACGTTGAATGTGAAATTCTATATTCGCACGTTTATTTTTCTGTGCGAATTCATTATTCATCATATTTTTTAATGATGCTTTTTAAGGAATCTCATTCGAATGGTTTTTTTTCAAAAGCGTTGCGAAAAACACAGCATTGCTGAATATTGATTTTACGTCGACACGCTTCTAATGTAGGTACGCTACGTAAATGTGCGTTTCGAAATTAGCGGCTTTAATTTTTTTCTGGGATTGTATTTTTCGAAAGAAATTAATTAATAATTTTTTTACTTTTGAAAATATGATTCGCGACTGATATTATGTATCGATTTGATGCATTATGAAGAACATGAGATTTTTTAAAATTTGTATTAAAAAATAATTATGCTAACGAATAGAATTAATAATGTTTCATCATCAAAAATAAAGAAATAATCAGCATAGAACTTCAAATGAAGTAACATGCATTTTTTCAATTGAAAATCTATTCCTATAATTGGAAGGAAAAAAATAACCGTTTTATTTTTATGGGCTTGAATATTTTATCGTTACCGTTGAATCGGTATAATTAAGATTTAACAAAGCACCGTTATTGAAAGTTTCAAATTTATGTGTCGATTTCGTCATTCGTCGACTTTTCCGTCGCAATTTTCGAAAGTTCGATCGCGGATCGGTGAGCTTTCAAAATATCGAAAGTTTCTAATCGACGCGACGCGCGTTTGCCAGCGAGCGGTCGTCCGGTTTGCGTGTCACGTTTTGAACTTGGCGCCCCTGACGCAGGCCTGACATCCGCCGCGCGGTTATGAGCTTTTACAGAACAACATAAATACATAATCAGAAAAATGTACCCACCTAATCTTCTTTTTACACAATTTTTTTTACACGGTTCCGAAATAACACGGTTCAAGGAAAATGAACCGAATACTTTTTTTACACGGATTTTTCACTTTGAAAAGGTATAAAAACAGTAAAATTATGTATTATTATGCCACAATGGTAAGGTTTGATGCAGGCCAGTATACTGATATAATGTATACTAATTATACTTTTTAAATAATAAAATTCGATGATTTTTCACGTAACACATTTATTATAAAGTACATTTGGATGGAAGTTCTATCCGAATATGATGATGGAACCTATCTCTAATTTTTGTATGGTCACCATACATTTTTTTACACGGTTTTTTATTTACACGGTAGTCTCTGGAATGTATTCCCGTGTAAAAAGAGGATCGGGCGTATATTGATTTATATTTTTTCGTCGACGTTAAATTGTAACGTGTGATTGTTGTATTAAAAAAATAAATAAATTGAAAAAGCAATGCTTCGAACTGTATTTTTTTTGTTACAATTCAACAAAAAAAAATATTTTGGTTCCGCTCAACTCCGAGTTTAAAAAAAGACGACTTTTCCAAAAATTCCAAAAAATATTTTCTATAAAAAAAACGACAACACTTTTCAAAAATATTCAAATGAACCGATATTTTTCCGGAACAATTCCGATTTTCGTTCAAAAAAATGTTTTGTGCAGTATAATGTAAGCATTAAAAAAATATGAAATGTGCAATAGAATGAATAGTTTGTGCATTAAAGTGACAGTAGGTGGCAACGTCGCCTTTCTCTACAGGCAATACAATACAACTGCCAACTATCAAAATGTCAATGTGAACACTTGTTTACGTATGAACAGAACGACAGAACTTTATACATTTCAACAATTTGGTCCATTTTTGAATCAATGTCGATTTTGTTTGAATTCGGTTTGTTGCAAATAGATTCTATTATGAAAGTTGTGAATAATGGTCGTGCGGTTGGTATTTCTTGTCCCGGTCACATTTGCTCCGTTGCCGTCATTTGCTTACATTCATTTTAATGCCCGTTTATTTATTTTAAAGTACAGATAATTTTTCGAACGCACACATTTTAAAGCTCGTGTTAAACGCACACATTATTTTTTAGAATACACATTTAATCAATTTAATTCCCAAGTTCAGTGCACAACAAATTTTTACGAATGCACGTTTAAATTGTTCCCAAAAAAAAACTAAAATAGTCGCGCGTGGCGAAAAGTAGTGGGCGCGTCTATCGGCGCCGCGTCCCGCAAGTCCGCAACATCGCGGGCGAAGAGCAGAGAGGCGCAGAGGCGGGCGGGGCGAGTCCCACTACAACACTAGAGCGAGACGGAAGCGGGCCGTGCGCAGCGCTACAGGGGGCGCAATACCAGAGGGCGGAGGCGCGCGTCCCACATTCACGGCGAGCTGAGCGACTGCGATTCGTCCGCCATGGCTGCCGGCGAGGACGACCAGCAGTTCTGTCTCCGGTGGAACAATCACCAGTCCACGCTCATCTCCGTTTTCGACACGCTGCTCGAGAAGGGCATCCACGTGGACTGCACGCTCGCGGCCGAGGGGCGCACGCTCAAAGCGCACAAGGTGGTGCTCTCCGCGTGCAGTCCCTACTTCGAGGTGAGCCAAATAATACGGACACGCTGCACCTGCCCCGACCCCCGACCCCCTCCCCCTCGTCTATATATTATATGCTTTTGACGCGCCCCCGTTTCTGTAATATTAATTTTATGTTGTGAGTTTTCGTTCGCGCTCCCTTCGAGAGGCCCCTTTTCGTCTTTGTGCGGAATTTTCCAAGTTTTCCTGTCGCCGCGTTTCACCGCCAGGCGGCGGATCGGCGTTAACCTCGCGATGCGCTCGCGAAGAGTGCGAAGCGCCTAGCGGAAAGCGTCGACCGCAAACGGCGCGCCCCCGATACGCCCGCCGAGCTTCCGGTCGCTCTCGCTTTGGTTTTCGCGGAGCGCTTTCGTTTTCCCGACGCTTCGTGCCGAGCGCTTTTCGCCGCGCACGAGAAAAATGCACGGAAAGTTTGTCGTTATGTTCGAGGCGCAAATTGTAGACTTTTTGTCGGACGATAGTTTGGCCGATCAGTATGCGCGGGCGTATATTAATGAGTCGTTATCCGTCTTCGTGCCGATCGAGAATCCGACCGAATTGTCGGCCGACGAAAATTTTGTAGTTTGCGCCTAGCTCGAGACGTTTTGTGTGCGAAGTAAATACGTCGGTTCGACGAAAGCGCAACAGTTGGATCGTTCGCTTTCGTATCGGCGACGAATTGAATAAAAGTAAATATTTGCTGATTCTCGAACTTTTTTCTTTTCGCCCGTTTGTCGGGTAGGTAGCTTGCGAAGATAACGTTTATTTTTTTTTGTTTATCTAACTTTTAATCTTGGAAAGAATAAACAGTGATTAATTTTATATTTTGCTCAGGGTTGCCAACCGTCCTTTATCGGAAAGCACAGTCCTTTAAAATGGCTTCTTATCCTTTTCCTGTATTGAATATGAAAAAAATGACATTTCTTTTATTCTATAAATTTGGAATCGAAAATTTCTTGCAACCATATGATGATGTTTAACATTGTAATTCGAACAGTTGATTGCACAAATATTTAAAAACATGTTTTTTTTTTTACACTAGTTTTGGTTTGTAAAGTAATTTATTTCATATCAATAGCAAACAAAAATAAATTCGCTGAATAAACAAGAAATTAATGGTAGAAACGATTTTGGAATCCAATCTTATATACATAGATGCCCCTAAAAACTTGTGATGTCTCGGGCCCCCGGCTAAATGAATTATTTCGACGTGACAGAGTAGGCGACCCTAATTTTACTTACATGTCACTTATTATTTTGCAGGCTGTGCTGAGTCAACAATACGACAAACATCCCATCATTATCTTGAAGGATGTGAAGTTTGCAGAATTGCGTGCCATGATGGACTACATGTACCGAGGAGAAGTGAACATTTCCCAAGATCAACTGGGAGCATTGTTAAAAGCTGCCGAATCGCTACAGATCAAAGGACTCTCGGATAATAAGCCGCCTCCGGCGACCCCGCCGGCGACTTCCCCTTCGATAAAGGTTCGAGCAGTTTTGTATGAAAATTACGTCGTTCGTTATTCAATCTGCTATAAACTTTTTCATTCTTTAGGTTCGCAGCACCAGAGCGAGTCCAGTCGAAGAAGAGGGCAGTCGAGACGGTTCTGTTAGTCCTTCTCGTCGAAAACGCAAAAGACATCACAACTCCCTATCCCCTGTTACCGAAAACCCCAGACCTCTGACGCCACCCGCTACTTTAACCAATTGCTTCGATTCTCAAAATGACGATTCACAAAATAAAAACAAAATCCAAGACGCTATCGACACACCTGCAATTTTAACAAAGACTGAAAATAACATTGACACTACTATCGAACCTAAATCTGAATTCAGTTACGAAGGCAACGAAGATTCAGTCGAAGACCTGACCGTAGACGAAGAAGCAGACAGTGACGGAGAACAGACCGGTCCGGGGTCCAGCCAACCCGTCGGTGAAGGAGGAAACGTACAAGGTTGGAATATTTTCATTTCTAACAGACTACGTTTGGTTATAGAGAACCTTTATTAACGGGAAAATTTTCTTTGTAGGTTTCGCATGGCAAATAGACAGATCTCATGATGATGTGACGGCAGCGCAGGATGGCCAGAGAGACTCTCAAGGTAAGATATTTTATTGTTAGGAATTATTAGCCTAACGCATATTGTCTCAATTAGGAAGTATTATACTCTATTCATATTTTTACAAATACAGGACTCATAAAAATTTATTCCTAACGTAGCTAATTATATATTTTGATTGATCGCTAACACACATACAAAAATATTTCAACCGAACACTTCACTGACTATAATATCGAATCCTAAATGGCAATATGCAAATTTATTAATCTTGTAGTACTGATTTTTTCGTTGACTACTGTTTATATTACAGTATCTTTTTGTTTTAATATTTTAGAGCAGCGATAAAAATTCAGTACTATAAACATGTTATTTTTATACCATTTTGCTCCAAGATAATTTTTTATATTTTTCGGTCACGGAATTCGTATGTTTTCGAAATGCTTTTATTTTATAAATTTATTGTGCGATTGTGGTAACTGTGATATAAGGTAAACGGTATACAGTGAAAATGTAGCCAATCGGTGAGGTACAGGTTAATTCAAGGTAAGTTACATCTGTATTTTTAATACAATATTTATAAATACTGCAATTATATTTTATTTCATAATATTCTTATTTTTATCTTAGTTTTTTCTTCTTTCATACCTTACTATTCTTATTTCAAGTTCTAAAAGTAAAACAGTATTAATTAATGCACGGAAATCTGACAAATCTGCATGTTGTATTCTAATTTTGATAAAAATAATATTGTACCATCTAATTCCCTATCAGTTCTATTATTGTATTTAGATAATTTAAAATATTGTCAGTAATTTTTAAACTTTTAATTTGGTAACTTGAAGAAGGCAATACTATATTTGAAGATAAAATGTTATCTCAAGTGGATGTATATTTAATTCAGCTTTGATGGGTTTGTGCCACCAACGTCTAATTTTACAATTTTCATAGTGAATCTTTTTTCTTTTGACACATTTGAACCTGAAGAAATTATCAGTTTATATTCTCTAGATCAGGCTTGTCCAAAGGGCCACCTCGGTGCTAAAGTGGCCCCCACTTTTGACACAAAAACAAACATAACAATCTGTATGTATTCCGAAATTTACTCATCGAAATAGTTTTATAATGGAAATAAATAACTTTATCAATATTTTAATACTTATTGCGTTTTGAATTTACAACAATTGAAATTTTGAAGTTTGAAATATGTAAGTGGCCCCCACACATCGAAATGTTGGACGAGCCTGTTCTAGATTGTTTATAACAATAACAATTTCTTATAAAATAGTGGAATATCGCAGTATTCAATCGAAGAAATGAATTACTTATGTAATCATTGGGAGTTAAGAATTTTTTTGCTTATTGCCTGTGCCCACTATGTAGCGATAAGAGAAGGTAACTTTCAATGAGCTTAAATGATCTTAAACCTACTAAGTACACCGCTTGTTACTTAACTTTCGTAGTTGGTGAAAATTGGTACGTTCTACAAAGTTAAAACCGTTTACACAAGCAATGTGATAATAACTTGTAAGGTGAATCTTTTTTTATTTATGAAGAAAAGGTAGGACGTTGAAAATTATGCTGTGATAATAATGCAAATTCAGATAATTGCTTCTACAAAAAAAAATTTTTGTTGGCAGTTATTTTTTTCATATGAATATTGATTGTGCATTAGGAAACATAATTAATTCTTATTGTTTGCATCTATCAGTATTTTTGTTCGGGACACATGTTTCTGCTTTTAAACTTTATGAGAAATGAACACAAAGAAAATAATGACAGGTTGAAGCAAAAAATAATTTTTCCAGATGTAACATGAAAAATTCCTGTGAATTTTGGATCCATGTATTGTGTAAAGGTGACACCACTGTAAAAAAATTAAATGTAGCTTTAAGATATTTTATTTTATTACCCATTTATCTTCTTTTTTTTCATAAACAGTTTGATTAATTTCAATTTTATTTTAAAATGTGCAATTTATGATTCTTTTTTACTGATTATGTTCTAAGTACTGTATTATTTAATACCTTCTTGGGTTAATTTTATGTTTAAATCCCTCCCCCCCTTTTTTTGCAACATTGCTAGTTCCAATGATAATTGATTTTCGTAGAACAATGTCTATTCTTATATGTATAAATATTTAAAATAGAACTTCATATCTGTTGCTAATAAACTTGATCACATACCTATATTTGGGATAAAACTTACAATATTGCGAATGAAATTTTATAAAAAAAGAAATTGTCTCAATTGTGAACGCTTCAATTTCGTCCAAATCAAATTAACTTACAAAAACTAATCACACTTTTCATGCTAGTTAATTAAAATTGACATGCATAATTATGATTCTGATTTTTACATATGTCATGATTATATTAATTGCAAAAAATGGGCGAAAATTATGAATTAAAATAAATTTTTCCATTAGAATAATTTTAATTTGAACATTTTTTTAACAAAAGCCAAAATTGCTCTATATGACGATATAATTTACAAATACTGTGAAACTCTGTTTTTACATATCCAGAATTCATGTTTTCCTGCTATCTATGTTCAATTTTTGCAGTTCGGTGTCATTTATGGGTTTATGTTTTTATGAGACAATACCTTTTAAATCCATTTATATCGTCAAGAAAACTTGTATAAATTCAAAAATTTTTACCAAACATCCGATTTTTCCATTCAACAATACTTTTTCAATTTTTGAAATCTGTAGTCTACGTTTTTGCTCTAACATATCGGTCCTTTCAAAATTGAAAAAGTGGGTTTTTATAACAGCTTCATTTGTAGGTTTTTCAAATAGACCAAAATGAATTTTCACAAACCTTCTCATGGTAAAAACTTGGATTTTAAGCAAAATTTTATGCTTCTAAAGAGTTTGTTCACATACCAGAAATATTTTATGTGAGAAAAAGTTAATTTCGGAAGTGTATTTGTCGTTGATATTTATTTTAAAATTTTCGAAAACATTTTACTCTATGATACGTTGATAATTAGCTTATTTCAGCTTTCTTTCCAGATAAAACCTGCTTTAGCATGCAGGAAGATCATCTGAAAACTAGCAGCAACAAAAATACTAATGAGTCACTATTAGGGTACTCTGGATTTGGTAGATATATTTCACAAGTGGTATTTTCTATTTGTTTTCTCTTTTTGATTCAAAGGCAATTTATTGATTTGCAGATACAAGTTTTGAAGGACTAAAACATGACAGAGAAAGTGGTAACTCTCTTCTTAAAATAACAAAAACACGTAACATAGTCATGAAAAATGATTCCGTTTCCAATGAAAAATCGTTAGACTCAGAGTTAAATAAACTCATACCAAGATCTAGTAGAAGTTTGCCATGTGCCCAGTACGCTTCTACTGATGGATTTACATGTCCTAATTGTCGACGAACATACAATGCTCGTAAAAATTTAGTTCGTCATGTTAATTTGGAATGTGGAAGAGAACCACAATATAAATGCCCACATTGTCCCCATAAAAATCATCGCCGAAACGAACTCAAGAGGCATATTGAAAAGAAACATATATCTGAAATAATTCCTTAACAAATGCTGAAAACTTTTCTCAACTATGATTTCATCAAGAAAAAATTGACGTTCGTGTTGGACCAAATACTTTATTATGTGCTATGATATTTCGGAAGAATGCCTTAAAATATATATATATACTTCGTTTTGATATTGCTATATTTATAAACAAAATATGAGAATTTATGATGACCTGAACTAAAATTGCAAGTCCTGCCCGTTAGTTTTGTGTTAAAATTTTTAATTATGAACTTCATATTAAATTAGTGTGTGATTGAGATATGACAAAATATTTTCAAATCTATTACTCGTCAATAATAATGTAGTGCCTTATAGTCGTTATTTTTACAAGTGACTTGAAAATGATATAAGTTTATACATTTATGAATTATTGTTATAATACATAATACATTAAAAGGGCAAAATCAATTTCATTTGAAAAATGTGTAGAACACGCGATTCTCTTTTTTTGTATTAAATTATATCTAAATAAATTGGTTTCGATAATTTTATATCTTACAATTAGAAGATAAGAACCAATTTTTAATGCCTTATATATTATGAAATTCATATTCATATATTTTTGTATCTTTATATTATTATACTAGTATAAAAAAAATAAATCGATATTCTGTACAAACAGTTGTCTTTTTTTTATCCATCCAATGAAAAATCTTCACGGTAAGTACAATTTTTTATGATAAGAAATATTGATCGAAACATAAATGTTTTTGAAATACAAAATAGTATGATTTTTAGGTGTAATTTGACAAAAGCCAAACATCATTTTCGCTTACAACTGCAAATGTTTCACACGTTTGATTATAGAAAGAAAGTTCCATTTAATAGTGTTTCGATATGTTTTGGAAAACCCATTTACCTCCGTCGAAGACAATGAAGTAATAAAAATCTATTTATTTTTTTATTAAATAATAATTTTCATAGAATATATAACACGTTTTAACAAAATATAAACTGCATGTGTTGCATGATGTAAATGTAAAACAATGAATCGACAAGCATTTTTTGTTTTCATTTTGTGTAGTGAATACTGTTTTTATTTAGTAGATTTTTAGTTGCGATGTTTAATTTTATGTATGTATTTTATTTATTTTTCTCTTTATTTGCTGTTTATGTATGTATGTTGCAAATAAATTTTCGGAATCCGTTTTTTAGTGTTATGGCTTTTTTATTTTTCAAATGTATACACAAACACACGTATTTGAGTGTGTTTGTGTATATATCGATACATATCGCACACATCCATTTTCCGAAATGTGTACGTGTGTGCTGGCCTTAATCCATTAGAATTTAATATTAGCGAATTTTTTGATATTAATTTTTATCTCGCAGGTCTGCAGGCAACATTGGAATTGGCATCTCTTCAAAATATTCCTCCTATGCCTTTATTTGATGCGGCCACTCTAACTCCTGCCAATTTCAATTTGATACAAGATAATTTGTCCCAGAACAATAACGTTATTACTAAAGAAGAACCAGATTACAAACCCTTTCAAAAAGTCGAAGCTGATTCAGAGACTGAATTTGACGATTTAGATGATATTTTATTACCAGACGAGAATGAGGTTTTCGGTACTTCTTGCGGTTCGGTTCTCAAGGAAGAGAGTCCTGTCACTCGTATGGGGAGACGAGGGCTGGGTCGTGGTCATAATCCTCAGTTCGAATGCCGCCATTGCGGAAAACGTTACCGTTGGAAGTCTACTTTGAGACGTCACGAGAGTGTTGAATGCGGTGGGAAGGCTCCGTCTCATGCTTGTCCTTATTGCCCTTATCGAGCGAAACAGAGAGGTAACCTCGGCGTCCATATACGGAAGCATCACAACACCGAATGGAGTCAATATGCTACGACAAAGATTAGAAAAGCAAAGAAAGAAGATGAGTCTGTCAAATTTTAAATTGCAATATTTTTACCTTAATGTTTAAAATTGCCAAAGTGTTTTTGAACCAAATCTGTACAAGAATTCATTATTTATTTTCAAAGAATTTATATGTATACATATATATATATTCACCTAATATCTAATATATTCATAAATTGAGACTATTTTTGCATTAATGTGTGTATATTTAGTTACAGTGTATTACAAATAACTAATAGATGAATAACACATTCCTTGTTGTAATGTATTTTAATATAACTTTTTCTTCAACGTTAGTGATATTAAAATTCTTGATGGACAGATATTTTTTTCATATAAAAATGTACTGGTTTATAATCTCTATTAGTATAGAAAATTTGAGACTGAACATTGGTAATTTCCACAATTTTTCCATTCAAGTCTTAACTTTATATGTATTGGGAAATGTTTATTAACCACATAAACAAAAACCAAGTTGGCAGTCTGTTGAGGAAGGGAAGCTCTGCTTCACTTGCTGCCCTTAAAGCTAGTTCAATATTTTTAAAATTGTTGAAAAGTCCAACTTTATTCCAAAAAAAGAATTTACCCTCTATATTTATATATACATATATAACTTATATACAAATTTTAATTTAGTCTAGGATTTATACCTTCATAAGGTTTTATATAATTCAACATACACACACTCGTAATGCTGCATTCTGTATATTGAATAAATCTAATTCAAATTTTATTATTAATACCATTGCATTATTTGAACATTCCATGTTTCTTTTTTGTACCTGTTTTTTTTTTTTATATAAAATTAGTTAAAGGTGCCTTAATTCTTTGTAATTGTGGACCAATTTTCATATAATCCATTAATAGTTTATGTTATCATATATGTACTGTGAGTAGCGAGTATTTTATAAATCATGGATTTGTGATTCGACCCACAGTCGACAACATGTGAGAATGTAGCATTACTAAGTTTTTATTATTTTCGCACACGAAATTTTATGGCCGTGTGTGAAGTATGCATAAGTAGTATGTTTTTTGTCAATACACATTTAGTATCTAACACATATATATTGCACTGTTTTCCATAATTTTAATAATTTGTTGAAGTTATGTGATTTTAGGAAAAGATATTTTGTTTGGGTTTTCTGGTGTTGATTGTTTATATATTGATAAATTTTATGTTATGAATATTCGATTGATGTTTTTTTTCTTTCAATAATTCTTAAAATTAATTTAGCATAAATTGAATACACAGAATTAAAATATTCACTCATATTTAGAATAATTTAGATTTTAGACATGTTTTCATTAACTGTATGAAGTTTCATCATAATATGTTTCAATTTGGGTTATTTACAAGAAAACATACTTGCAATATTATTGTTTTTTTCAAGCTTTTTATTAATTTTATTTATATTATTTGCTATCTTTTATGTATGTTGCTTCCATTTAGAAAATTATTTTTTATTTGGCTATATAAAAATTTATTCTATCAAAATTTGATATTTTGTTTATTTCTTTTATATATTATATATTGTTTTTTAAGATAAATTCAATCAACACGGGAATTTTTTTGTTAATCTTTATGAAAGAAAATATTAGTTATTAGTTGAATTGTTTTAATAATTTGTTGTTATTATATTTACTTGGAACATTCATAATTCAACAGTTACTATATCCTTTTGTTGTTTACAAAACAGTAGTTGAATACATTCCTTTGATTTTTATTTTGGTTTTTTTTTTAGTTCATTTCAAAACACAGATATATGACATAAAAAAACATTCCACATGGTAAGTTATGAATCATCTTTGTAATCTGTATAACTTTCATATCCACAAATAGAAGTACTCTACACTGATTTTTCACTTTATTTATTTTAATTTGTACTAACATGCATGAATTTTCAGGTATGACATCATGACGATACCATAAATATCAGATGGTAAGAATGATGATAATTTGAAGATCGAAAATGTGCATTGATGGACAATTGCTTCAAGTGTGTGTAAATGATGTGTTCTGTGCTTTAGATTTTTTTATATTCACCAATAGCCTCATTTTTGTAATCTAACAGTTTTTTTATTTGTATGGTGACATAGTAATAAATGTTATTTTTTTTAATTTAATTTTGTTTTTTTTTATTATTTATTGCCTTGAGTTTTTTTATTTAGAGAGCAGGTAGTTGCTTTTATTTCATCTGTGTATTTACATTTTTCATGAAAAACTATCACCATTGTCTGATTAATAATTGCATGCTTATTAATCCATAAGCACCTTAATGTTTTTTATGCACACCTCTTTTTCTCACTAATGCTGCTTATTTGTCACTAATGTTTACATGTTTCATACACTCACGTATAAATCCATAAATGTATTATTGCCAGAAGCTTTATAGTTTGTTTTTATGAAGTTGTAAATTTTCTATTTTATGGGGATTTGTTATTTGATTTTTCATTTATGATTCGTAAATATACTTTAGATATTTTCAAATGTCTTAACACGATTTCGATAGACTCGGATAATATGTAAATTCAATTAAATCTAGCATGTCTTAGCTTTGTTTTGAAATTAGAAAATTTCAAACAGTGGATTATGGTACTTTAATTATCTTTTCTATACTTTTAAATTTGCTTTGCCTATATTCTAGAGAAAAAAAATATGATGTAACCGTTTTGTAAAATGTGTAAGAACCGTGATTTCTTTTATATAATTGTTACCTTTGCCTTTTTCTTATCTTCCTTTTGAGCTCTCTATATCCGTGAATGAAACGTCGAATCGATTATATTATGCCGGACCGAATGAAATACAAACCATTTTAATCATGTCGTTTACACGTTGGGTGCTATCTGTGTACATATTATTTGTCCTTTCGTATTCTTTCTTCACACTTG
Organism: Hydropsyche tenuis; assembly: GCA_009617725.1. NCBI lineage: Eukaryota > Metazoa > Arthropoda > Insecta > Trichoptera > Hydropsychidae > Hydropsyche > Hydropsyche tenuis. The sequence goes on from VTON01000076.1 coordinate 770,629, forward strand.
TTTTTTTTAATCGTGCACATTTTAGATACTCGACGATTCTTTGATACAATAATTGTTATTTTGACATTTTCAGCGGAAGACGTAAGTTTCACGCGGATCGGGGGGCTGTCGTGGGAGCAGTGGTCGGCGCGGCTCACGCTACCGATAGCAGCCTCTTTGAGAGACAGCAATTCACCGACGCTCACAGGAAACGGAGGCGGGTTCGCGTGTCCTGACTGCGGCCGAGTATATAAACTTAAGTCGTCGCTGCGAAACCATCAGAAATGGGAGTGCGGCAAAGAGCCGCAGTTTCAGTGTCCACATTGCGTGTATCGGGCTAAGCAAAAGATGCACATAGCGCGACACATGGAACGCATGCATCGTGAGAAGGTATACGTGAAGCAGGATCCTGCCCTGCAAACCGACAATTTGGACGCTTGCACTTAACATACGAAATGAACAAAATAATATATAAGTTTATTCACATAATAACATACATCAGCACACAATCATCACCTATTTTTCATTTTATTTTTTTTTAAATGTAGGTGCTATATACCCAGTTATTACGCATTTATTTTTTACACTATCAACTTGGAGGCTTTCGAGGTTTTTGAATGATCATGATTCAAATCTTTATTTTATACATAATATATATACTTATACACTGTAGTTGGTAATTTTATTAGTTACATATTTAATTTTTTTTTAGATTATTGACTTAAATGAATTTTAGTTCAATATGAGTCTTTGTAACCATTATCGAATTTAGACTTAGAATGAAATAAATTATTAAATTTTGATAACTGTTGAACAGATAGATATACAGATGTTCAATGTGTCACAAGTCAAATTATTTTCTATAAAAATCTTGAATTTTCGAATTAATATGTATATGTTACAGTTCAAGTATCCATTTCAGCCTGTTCATAAACGTACTAGTTTGTTTATACACAAACTATCGATTTTAGTTTGAGTATAAACAAACTAGTACGATACTATAAAACTTTTACAATAGATACTTATAAAATATTTTCGATCTGAATACCTGATTGAATAAGATACATTCAGTAAATATGACGCAAAAAACGCCAACCTAACCTAACCACGCGTTTAATAATAAATACGTTCATACTTTGGACTGAGACATGCGGCATTAAATAAGTGCGTTTAGTTTTCCCTGACAGAATAGCGGTGTTTGGCCCAACCCCCACGTTCAGTTTTAATCTCAATATAATACTCAAACTAAAGATCATCAGTACGAGTATACTAAGACTAATTTGTATGTTCATTATTTATTTCGTGTACATTAGAACTAGCCAATTTAGAATATGTATAAACAAAACTAGTACGTTTATGAACAGACTGAATGGATACTTGAAATTTGACATATATATATATATATACCTATAAATCTTTTATATATATATAATTCAATTTTTATTTGCTAAAATCTTCAAATCAGATGTTCGAATCTCAAAAAAAAGTTCCGAAATATCTCGTGTTTTATACTTCTTTTGTATTGTAGTGTCTTTTACTTACAACTGTCAGCTATTTTTACTTAAACGAATTATGGTTTTTCTTCCAGATCAAATATAAAATAAAATGCATTTTATAAAGAAAAATGTGATGAAGTGAAGAATGCGTTTTTAAGAAGATCGCTCCTTAACTTATAGGACATCTGTATAGTTTTCTAAACTACATTAAATATAACATACTTTTCGTTTCCAAAATTTTTTGTAAATAAACATGAATTGATTGCTGTGAATTTTATATTCCTATACAACAGTGCCTTTCCAATAAAATTATAATCGTCATATTCAAAGTGGTATATATGGCATAGCTTTATTTCGGATAATCTTAGTGTAATAAAATTAGTGCTCACGATCGGTGTATCGATATATAAACATATATATTGTGCATCCATACAAATATTGCTTTTTTTAATTTACTCATTTAAAAAAGATAAGTATTAGAAAAGAAACTAGTACTCATTTATAAGAGACTCCAACTATATATCGCATTGCTTCACACAATTGTGAATATTGAAATGCGAACACTTTATTTTTTTGTTATGAAAATATTGTAATTAGTGCAAACCTAATTTTAAAAGTAAAAAGTTTTGTGATTTTTTTTTAAGAACATAATCGCGGTAAACCGTGAACGAGGTTTCGCTGGTCTGGTGGATCGCTACATGAATCATTTATTTATTATTTTCTCAATGATCCTGATTTTTGCCATATTGCATGTTCCATTATTTCATGGTATAATACTCAATTAGCTTATGGAATATCTCATGTTACTATTAGTTATTATATAAATATTAGTTTTATTTTATTTTGGTAAGAAATTGCATTTATTTGATAGTTTTCCCTTTTTTAAGAGACACAAAACATTCCACTGTGTTGGAGTTTGGGTATGGTCTCAAGCCATTTATAAGATTTAATAATGATATTGTGCAGTTTTTTTTATATTACTTATGTATTTGCTTTTTATACGTAAATATGCTGCTTTTTGATACTATTGCATTTATAATGTAGGTTTTACATTTTACTTTTTATTTTTGAATAATTTAACATGTATAGGCTTTTGAAGGTAAAAGGATTTTCTTAACTGCGAATAGATTGTATAACTCTTTTGAAACTATCATTGCTGAAAACAGGGTTTGCACAAACATCTCAACAAAAATGCCTGTTGTGCAATTGTGATTTATTTTGTATTTCTTTTACGTTAAAGATAAATAATATCCCATCTTATTTTCAGTCATTACTTGTGTGATCTTTACAAATCAATTAAGTTTAGCATTTATTTACCAGATATACACAGTTGGTAGTTAATTTTTAGGTAGGTAAATTTATGATCAGTCACGCACAATGATTCCTGATTGATGTAAATTTTTCTTTCATTAATACTTTTGATAATCAAATTAATTAGGAGCCTTGATGAACAATCGGAATAAGTTTTAATGTGAGAATGCGGGTCTTACATATTTTTTTATGTGAGTTTTTGAATGTACCTCTTTATTTTTTATTTTTGTTTTGCCGCATTTTGTTTTTGGTATGTTACTTTTTATTTTAATAAATTTTTTTACATTATAATTTTCAGTCTTTATTTTTTTATTTTATTCAAATTTAGTTACACACATACATGACACTTTTTTATTCAATTTTATACAGAAAATTTATAAGATAATACTGGTGAGGTATTTTTGATTTTTAGGTATTTTGTAATGAAGTCTGCGGCCAGATAAGATATAAGGTATGTATTTTATTCATTTTTTTATACAAGTGTTATAATTAGTAATGTAGCTTTTGTTTAGTTTACGTACATTTTTTTATGCTCGTTGCTTTTCTGAAATATTTTTCTTTTGATTTGGCATTAAATGTGTTTTTTTTTGCACTGTATAGTAAAAATATTTGAATAATCAAATTTCAGGTCTAATTAATTGAACATATTTCAGAGGCTGTGATCTGTCAATTTAAATATTTGTATTTTTGACAGCATTATATAATTATTGAAAATAAAGATTCTAAAATTAAACAATTTATTTTTTCCCCCATGTTTTGTATAAAATTCCCAAAATAACATGTGTCGACTTGCGAATTCGTTTTTAAAACTGGGCCAAATCAAACGTACAAAAGAATATAGTACAGAATTGTTATCATAATAAAATTAATTTTACTTTTGTGGTTTAGCAATAGATAAGGCTATTTACTAAATTTGGTCAAACAGTAATCGGTCAACTCTATTGTAAAATAATATTTTTTTGTTTCAGCAGCTTCCACTCCGAATGTAGTGATATTAACAGGAATCGGTCGTTCTACAAAGTTTAACTGCACGAAAGAAGTGTCTTTGAGAAAACTGCCGATTAAAAAGTCACTCGAATCGATAAGAAGACCTTTCAGCTGTCCTAATTGCAACACAAACTACTCGTCGGTTGCATCGTTGGAATTCCACATAAAAAGCTGCATGAAGAAATACGATGAGAAACTTAGACCATTCCAGTGTCCCAATTGCACCTTGCGATTCTCACACCAAAAATTTTTGAATAGACATATTAGAGAGAGATGTTCTAAGAAGTATGGCTCCTAATCCATATAGATTACGAATTTACGCATTTAAAAATACAATATTTTGAAACATGTGTGATATTTGAGTATATAAAAAAGTGTGATTTAGAAAAAAATTTGCTTTCGAATGCACAGTTTGATTGCACTGTATAAAGTATTCCAAGAGAATTGTTGAAAATGATAATATATTTCGTATTTGTATTTGTACATCAATAAATTTATTTTTCATATATATTTTTCATTGAAACCCGGATAATAGACAAAATATACCATTTTAAAATTTCAGGGTAAGTTGAATGGTAGCCCTGCAACAGTGCATGCCCATATTCAATTGACAGATGTCAAAGTGTTTCACATTTATATAGTCGAAATGTCGGCTAACACAGCTCGTTATGTGACTGCAATTGGCGTTTCTTTTGCTGGTTTGGCTTATGCAGCGGTCCCGCTTTATCGTATCTTCTGTCAAGTATGTTTAGAATTTTGATTTCGATTGAAAAAATCGATTTAGTTGAGGTTATATTATATATTGGATCTTGTATCGTCACAGTCGTACAGTTATGGAGGAACGACTAACGTTGCTGAGAGTGGAGAGAAAGTCGAAGCTATGAAAGCTGTTCGGAATCGTGTTTTGAAGATCACGTTTAATGCTGATGTCGCTTCGTCGATGAGGTGGAATTTCAAACCTCAACAACAAGAAATTCATGTAAGATTTTTAAATAATCAGAAGAAATAGTTAATTGGATGCCTAAACCTGAGTTTTTAAGTAAATTGTTACACGCGATGCAATAAATATTCATAGTACCTTATTTTAACGATAGAACTACTTGTACAAGCTTTTAAACTGCAGTTTATTATTTTTGATATCTATCTGTATTGCAAAAATACTTGATTTTTAGCTGGTGCCAGGAGAAACAGCTTTGGCTTTCTATACTGCTAAAAATCCTAGTGATAAACCAGTTAGTGGAATTAGCACATACAATGTTTTACCATTTGAAGCCGGACAGTATTTTAATAAAATCCAATGCTTTTGTTTTGAGGAACAACAATTAAATCCTCATGAACAGGTATACTTTTTATCGAATATTTTTTTATTTGATTTTTTTAATTTTTATCCTACATAATATTTATAACGTATAATGTATTATTTGAATTTCTAGGTTGATATGCCAGTTTTCTTTTATATCGATCCTGAATTCGTTAATGATCCAAAAATGGAATTAGTCGATGAAGTTGTTTTATCATACACATTCTTCGAAGCTAAAGACAATTTCAAAGTACCCCTTCCTGCATTTATGACAAAGACCTCTTAATTTATATGAAATGATAGTTTGTAAATAATGTTAGCTTATTGAATAAATATTGTTTTATTTGTTACTAATTGAGAAATTATTTCTATTGTTTTTATTTAGATTACAATAATTTCTATGCACATTTTTGGACACATACAATTTTTATTAATATTGAATTGAAGCTGTGACTGGATAGCCTCTTCTTAATCCACCGCATTGATCACGATCAATAAATAATGTGGACACCTTGTTGCGAAGATCAACTTCTAATGATGCTCTAATCCCAAGAAGTGACTGATGATTGCTTTCAGCATGAGCGAGTTTCTCTCGCAACTTTGATATGCTGTCTTGTAATTCACATACTTCTCGGACCAACCTAATAATAAAAAAAAAATGAAATGTGTGGTGATATCAAATTACTTAAAATTTGAAAATACATTTGAACAAAAAGCTTTACCTGTTATGTGCTTCATCCCGACACTTATCAAGGTGAGGCCGATTAGTACGAGCTTGTAATCTGGTGTGTGCAACCTTCATTGGAGCACTTTTGTCATGAATTGCTTTGTTCAAGAGTTCAATAGTTTTTTCAACATCAAATATTTCTTGTTGCACCTATTTGGAAAAAAATTATTCTCAATAATTTCAATAAAAATGTATTTATGTAATTGATTTCTGCAAATACTTTATGAAGATGCAGTTGAAGTTTGTTTTTCATATCCAACGTTTGAGTGGTTTTTCTCGAGAAAGCATTATTTGATCGGCACCAGTGATCCCAAATACTAGATGCACACACATTTATTAAGTTTTCAGCATCTGAAAGATTGAGATGAGAAAAATTTAAATGAGCCTTAATAATAAAATACGATTCTGATTATACCTGATCTTAGTTGAGATGAACGAGCGCGTTCCGATTGAGATCTTCTTACATTTGTACTGCTTGCTTCAGCCCATGTAGGCGGGACACTTATCGTCGGATCATACCTTTCTACGCCAGCATAAAATTGGATTCCTCTCGAAGAATTGTTAAGTTGATGGCAAACAGTATCGATGCCCAAAGCTCCTTCTTTATTTCTTATATCAGTTTCTAGTTCGTGTTGTGATGCTCTACAGTCACGTAGTTGAGCATTTATCTGCAGTATGATATATTTTTTATAATAATTTAATAAAGGGTGCCATTTAATATAATACCTTATTTAACATGTCTCGAAAATTGCTTTGACATGTACGTAATTCTTCGACTTCATGCAAAAGAGATTTTTCAACGTCATCATGCACAAGTTCAATTCCTGAATATATAAATAACTTATTTGTTATAAAATTTTATCATACATAAAGCAAAAATAATATATTTTTTTTACCTTGACGTTTTTCACGATGGTACAAACATTCTTGAACAACATGCAAAGGTCCATCACAACCTTGTAAAGATCTTTCTACCTGTCTTCGGGTCGAATTTAATTGCTCCATTTCGCTAACTAGTCTTTCCGTTTCTGTATTTAACTAAAAATAATATTTTATTAACATGAATACCCTTGAAATCAATTTTATAAAAAAGAAAAAAATACTTCATTCCTCCAGAAAGTTGTATCAGTAATTCTTTCACCAATTCTTCTTCCAGCATCTCTCTGAGCATGGCAAGTAATTTCATCAGTTTCTCTAATTAAATATAATATTAGCGAATTAATAAATTAAATTATAAAATACATATTACTTATAAATAAAATATAAGTACTTATATTTGATTACTTTTACCTCATACATCGTACAATATCGTTTCTCATCCTTTCCGAAAAATTTCTTTTAGCGTCAGATTCATTATAATTTGTAACAGTATTTTGTCCCCATTCGTGTGGTGTGTATCTAGTATAGAGAGCTGCACGAGTAGTATAAGCAGGAGCTTGATCAAATCCGGTAACTAAATTAGGAAACTTCAATGGTTCTATTCCATTGGAACTAGAATCTATGAATCTATTTGTGATGGGATAATGCGACCTAATTTGAGAATAATTTAATTTAGACGAATTGAATATGCATAAATTTATGGTAACCAGACGTTTACTCGAACGACACTAGCATATACAACACTGCCGCATACCGACAGAAACACATACGACATATTTTAGGACAATTGGAGGATTTCATGATCCAATTAATACTTTATAATTTATTTTGATCATACTGTTTCGAAAATTTTAGTGGCTTTTGTTCTGTGGTATTGTGTACGCTACTGTCGATGCGTTGCAACGTCGTGTGTGCTAATGTCGCTTGGGAAAAAATCTGGGAACCGAATATTATAAATAAAAGTTACAAAGGTTTAGCTTCAATAGTTTCATAGCCCATTTCTGGTCTCCACGGGTGTCTTCTGGACGTTTCATATCCATCGAATGTTTTGGGGAGTGGAGTCACTGAATCAGGATCTCTAACTGGATTCCATGGCTGTAATTGCTGAAAATAATTAGAATTTTAATTAATGGCAACACTGATAAAAGCTGTCAAGTGTCAATGAATGACAGGACTGTTTAATTGACAGCTGGTTTGTGTTTTTATATTTCCTGATGAGTGAGGCGAGTTGTCCTCTTTCTGGGGGCGAAGGTACTCCCGGGGCAGCACCTGGTTGTGAAGGATGTCCAGGACAAAAAGCCTGTCAAACTGGTTAATTTTATTTCACATCGTATTCATACTCATTTATGAACATAACCTAACTTATAGAGCTTATATTTACTTTAAAATTTATTATATTCATCAAATTTTTCAATTATTCATATGCTGCTTCAATTTTATAAAAAAATTATACATGCTGCATCTTGTGCAATAATTGAATTTTAATTTATGATTTTCTTTCTTTAGGTATACCGCTGGGTCCAGATCCTGGAATAGCTTTGGTTAAAGAACGTCTTTCAGATGTGAAATATAAAGTTCTGATTTTATCGGGAAAAGGTGGTGTTGGGAAGAGCACCTTTTCTGCACTCCTCGGTAGAGCGTTAGCCGCAAAATTTCCAGAAAAAAATGTAATTATATCAATTTCCAAATTTTCTCGTATATTATTAATTTTATATTTTATATATAAAAAATTCTATATTTTATCCATGATAAAATTTGATACTTTGTGCAGATTTTACTAATGTGCAATAACAAAACAAAATCAATAACATACTCGATTATAACGGCTTCTTATTTCATTTGAATTTCCAAAATTCATGTTGTCTCTAGAGTTGTTCACTCACAAATGTAAAAATTTGCAATGTGTAGGCCTACGATCTAAAGGACTTATTCAACCTGGCACAGGGTGGTACAACCTCGTTTTATTTAGGTCACAAATCCCTGCTTGCATGCTATTATATAACTGAGCTATACATTCTTTGTGGCTGCTTAACATTCATATTAAATTTTTTATTGATTTTCTAAACCTCAAATCTTTTATACGATAACATCTTGCATTCAGTAGCTTTTTATAAACTGTCTTTTTTTTAGGTTGGCATATTTTTTTGTATTTTAATTGATTTTATGAACCTCAAATCTATCATAGGATAACGTCTTGCATTCAGTAGCTTTTTATAAACTGTCCTTTTTTTTAGATTGGCATATTAGATGTGGATATATGTGGGCCGAGTCAACCAAGAGTTCTTGGAGCTTCAGGAGAACAAGTTCACAATTCAGGATCCGGTTGGTCACCCATTGTAAGCTTTTTAATAAATTATTATTTTATAAGTTGTTTAATTTCTTATAAACCAAAGTTATCAACTATATTTAATCGATAGTATTACTACACGATGTACATTTTCAGTATATTGAAGATAACCTTTGTGTAATGTCAATTGGATTTTTATTAAGTAGTCCGGACGATGCTATTATATGGAGAGGGCCCAAGAAAAATGGTAATTGCGATCGGATTTATATATATAGTAAATATATAATAAATATGTCAAGTTTTTATTGAAATGTTTATAATTTATAGGGATGATAAAACAATTTCTCACAGAAGTCGACTGGGGACAACTTGATTTTCTGTTAATCGACACTCCACCTGGTAATATTAATTTGTTTTTAACAAAAAATGTACAATATGAAAATTAAAAAATTAAAAATTGAATATAAACATTAAAAATGTGAAATCATTTTAGGTACATCTGATGAACACTTGTCTTTAGTGACATATTTTCGGGCCGCCGGCTTGACAGGGGCTGTATTAGTGACGACACCTCAAGAAGTCGCTCTTTTAGATGTTAGGAAGGAGGCTACGTTTTGTAAAAAAGTTGGCATTCCAATATTGGGTGTAGTTGAAAATATGTCCACATTTGTTTGTCCGAAATGCAAGGTAATCTGAATAATAGAGATATTATATTTCGATGATGAGCAGTTTTAATTCTGATGTGTATACTTTATTGCAGATAGAGACTGAAATATTTCCCAGTGAGAACAGGAAAGAATATATAGAAGCTCCTTTGTTAGGAAAAATGCCATTAGATCCAAGATTGGCTAGATGTTGTGATACTGGAAAAGATCCTCTTCAAGAAATGCCAGAGTCACCAGCTATAATAGCGCTCAATAATATCATTGACAGTACGTATTATTTATTTTCAATGTTGTAACGTGTTTATCGTCTTCATCTTAAATAACATGTTTTTTTTCCAGATTTCCTGAAGCAATGTGATGTTAAGTAAATAACGTTGATATATTTTTATAATTAACATTTCTTATTAAATTTTCTAGTTAATAAATCATACAAAAGAACAATTTTATGTATTAAAAACTCACTTTATTAACAACACACATACATATATACATAATTACATTCTTCACAATAACTTTTTGGAAAACTTGATGATAAACATAATTTGATATTTGTAACGATGCAAACCAAAGTACGAAATATATGATTTTTCATTGACTCTCGCTTATCATAAATGAAGTACGAGTGTTGTACGGGTCAAATCTTTCGACACAGATAAGGCACGAGACATACACATTGAATCTACATACGCATTTACGTATGTCGGCTGACTAAATTTTCGACGCCTAAACTCTTAAAATATTAAATTTTGCACATTATATAATGTAAATGTGCTTATTTTTAATCGATTGAGGTCAAGTGAGATTACAATTTACTAAAAAATATCTATAAGTCAATAAAAAAAAAACTTAACAAAATATAAATAACAAGTCTTCGTGTGAATTTGGCGTAGATTATATAATTTTATTCTATTCAAGGAGAAGAGGCTCATTTGACGCATTCGAGACAATATTTTTTATCAAAACAGATTTGAAGATAATACAAAACATATGATAATTTAACTAAGAGTTTTTCTTAACAAATTGGTATTTTTCTATCATAATTAAATCATTTTTTCAAAAAAAAATTCTACAAATAAAAAAAAATAAAAAACTAAGAAACAACACAATTAAAATGAAACATGAGTATAACGAACGAACAAACACCTTCATCAATGAGCATCCTTTTTGACGAATTCATCGTAAGCTTCATGGTTCATGAGTCCATCGAGTTCAGCCGAATCGGTCAACGTCACCTTGAACAACCATCCCTTATCGTAGCAAGAGGTATTGATGAGTGCAGGCTGGCTCTCGACCTCAGAATTCTTCTCAGTGACGACCCCTGAGATGGGAGAGTACAGCTCGCTGGCAGCCTTAACACTCTCCAAGGCTCCGCACTCGTCTCCAGCAGACAGACGAGTACCAGGAGCAGGAAGTTGAGCGAAGACGACTTCCCCCAAAGCCTCCTGGGCGTAATTGGAGATACCTACGGTGACTTGGTTGGAGTCTTTCGAATCGCGAACGACCCATTCGTGTTTGTCTGTGAAGCGATGGTTAGGGGTGCTGTAACTCCGCGAAGAAGCTGATAATCTGATAGTAGTTCCGATAATGTATCGAGATGCCAAAGAGGCTTTGGTTCCACGTAATACGAGCCACGCGAGCCGCATGTTTACAGTTTTGTGTGGTTATCAAGCACACCTAACCTAGACGACGACCGGGCTGACACTACAGCTGTACTGCTGTCAAACGCATGTTTCAATTTTACATTTAGCGCCCCCACTACATACAATGTGGTGCACGCTTAGCATCTTTGCACCGTTTTTGCACATTTTCGTAATGATTCGTTAAATTTTGTTTATTTTGCAGGCAGAGCTGTAGCGATATTTTTGGCGTTCTTGACAAATATTAAATTTAGCGCCCCACTATTATTTATTTTTTTATTAGATCGAAATGGTTTATTTCATTTAAAATTACCAGGAGTGCATGTGATTTAAAAAAGTAAAAATGGCTACGCAATTATTTTTTTTATTTCGAATTTTTGGACGGTGCAGTTTGAACGAAATTACCAGGAGTGCATGTGATTTAAGAAAGTAAATATTGTTTCGCCATTTATTTTTTATCGCTCTTTATTTTAAGTGCCTTTGGCGCTTGCTCATAGATTGCTACGGTACTGACAATTAATGCAGAGCTTCGAACCGTATTTTTTTCTGTTCCGGTTTTCGATTACGGTTCAACAAATGAAATATATTTAGGTTCAGTTCCAGTTTTCGTTCCGGCAAAAATTTCAGTTTTTAGTGATTGTTTTATTTGAAACATTGTGTATTTTTTTTGAACTGATATCGATTTGAAATATTATTCGAATCATTAATGATCGATTTCGATGTATAATTCTGAACACAATAATTAGTTACGAATTATTTTCGAAAATATTTTACGTATTAGTGTAGGTTCTCCATAATGAAACATTGTATTGCTCAATACTTGCAAAATATACGCTTTCTTGTGTTGAAATAGGATTACTGAAAAGAGTTGTGATATTTATATTTACCAGGGCTTTCCAAATGATACATTAATTAATTTATAAATAAAAGTCGATGTAACTTTTAAATACTTTATTTTTTATATTTTTAATTTATAAGTTTTATGCTTGATAATTTCATTTATCTAAAATTCTAAGAATGTTTAAAATTCTAATCTTTGTATAATATAAATTAAAAATGTACTCATAAATCACTCTATATGGGCCAACTGCAAAAACCTAAGTACTCCGATAACAATATGTATGTAATAATAAGAATAATAATAATTATAATTATAATTACTTACTTTGTTCAATATTCAATATGAATCGACTTCATCTTGTATATAATAATTAAGATATCGTTAATGGATATTTGTATAATTTGTAAATATTTGTACAAACGTCTGGTATCGATTTCATTCACATAGATACGCCTCTTAAATTATAAAAAAGGTTTTTTTTTTAAAACAAACACAAATATTTTTCAGTACAATGTATAATTTAAAAGTCGAAATTATCGTGTGATAAACCTAACATTAAACGTTTCGAGTAAATAATAATAAGTGACACGTATTTTATGGTGTTTATCATGAACCATACCAGAATAGCGTTAAAATCTTAGAAAATAAATTGAAAATTTTGCCTAAGAATATTTCTATAAAAAATATATATGTAAAGTAAATAGTTTCATATATATTTTAAGTATCGGTTGCCACTTTTGAGTTGAATAATTTTTTTGAAAAGTAAGGTTTTATTTGAATTTTCTCAACATGAAACACATACCTTAACAATATGATAACAAAAACAATAATAAATAATGTGTCTTAACAATAACAAATTGATCAATTTGACCGCATTGAAATCAAATCAAAATATTATCAATTTTTTTAAACGCGCCACACAAAATCGACAAGAACAACCAAAAAATTTAAAATCTCGAAAAATTCAATAATCATAATCATTTCGATAAATACTCTCGTTAATTTTTTTTTAATATTACAAAGCTTTAAGCATCAAATGAACACAAATAAATATATTTTTTTAATATTAAAAAAACGTGACGTACTCAGTGACAAATATGAAAACATGGAATTAGTCTTCGGAAGCTCTCGTAAATACACACAGAAGACATAAATTTCATTTTCGGAGCAAACTTAATTAATTAATAAATATTTGTATGTATATATATAATATTATATTTTATATTTAACACAAACGGAACGATTCGAATCCGGACGCGCCAAAGCTTCAAAAAATCCGCCAAATTCGAAACGCCTTCGTTCAATTTAGCTAATGACAATTGGCTTCACATAAAAGAATGCTTATAATTAAATTTTTCCTTTGATAATTATAATTCACTAAAGTTAAGTAAGGGGAAATTACAGATTTTATACAATTATCAATATTGAGAGGGGCAATGAATGGGTGTTGTTCTCACACTTTTTTTTTTAAATTTATTTTCAGAAGGCTGAAAAAATCATTTGGCACATAAATGTAATTTGAAACGATTTGATTTTGAATTTTTTTTAATGGAAAAAAATGTGTGAGATCAAAACCGCAAATTATATAATTCACAGTATTTCGTGACTACGGTGAATTCGAAATATTTTAAAAAACGGTGAATTTGTTATTTTATATTCAACGTGTTTTTTTAAATGATACCCTAACTTGTAATGATACATTTTAAATAGAACATTATACAGGAATAATGGTGTTTTCATACTATTTTTTAATATTTTTATTATAGATAAATCTATAATTTACTAGAACTTAAGGCACTCCATTTCTTTTTTTTATAAACATGTCGATTTAATTTCATGCTTTTAATTATTAATCATCGCTTTGCCAATAGATATTCAATTTAACTATACGAAATGTTGATTCGCAATACGTTTGTAATTCGCATTCCGGAAAAACTTTCCAACTTGGGTCATCGGCGACTTTTGTTAAATTTTTGCGAAACTTTCATTTTGAGTTTAGTTTTAATTCTACAACAATATTGGTTCATTTTCATTATGCTACAAAGTGTATTAAATATGTGATATATTGACAATATTTACGTGATAATTGAAACTAATGAATGACTTTCGATACCGAATTAAAGAAACGATTTTTTATTAAATTATTTATTCCCAAAATGAATTTGAGTTAATTGAACTATTTTTTTTTAATATTCGAATATTTTTTTGATTCAAATTAATATACATTTTGACGAAAGCTTGTAGTCGCGACGTTTTTTTTCGAAGACCTTGTTTCGCGGACTGTACAAATAATTTTCACATATATTATGATGAAATAAAGTACTTAACAATTACATACACACGCACACAATCGAATAAATAAATACACATATTTATGATAAAATAACAATTTCACATGACACAGACACATATTGGATGAGGAACGTGAAAACGGGAATGGGACATCAGACGAACACGTCGAACGAACGAGAACAAATTGACACACACAATTAAATAATATTAAATAAATAAATTGTATAAAAATAATAACAAATGATTTCGATTGATGTCTTTTTGGACCCGATTTTAGAAATGAACATTGATTTTTAATGACAGAAATGAAAATAGAAGTAAATTTGACTATCTAAATTGGACTTACGAATATTTTTAAATAGTCTAATTGATATACATTTTTTTTAAATTCTAAATTTTTAATCCCATTTTGAAAAAGATCAAGAACAATGGCACAAGCGTCGCTGAAAAATTTTTCATGTAAAAATACCCTCGAAACATGTGATAGAAAAGAAGTTCAACATATAAAATATTAATATACAAAAGATGTTACAGAAACGTATTTTATTCTTATTTGTTTTTGGTCCCCGAATATATATGCATTGATGTGTAATTTTTTTTTATGTATTTGTATTTTTTAAGGACTCAGTTATTCTAACGAAAAAAAAATTATTTACTGTGTGTGAATAGTGTTGTTTTAAAATTTATTTTGATGATAATTAATGTTATAAATTTGTAATTATTTTTATAAATATGTTAAAGAAAATGTGTGATCTAAATGAAATTGTCATTTCATTACGAAAAAGTATCAATAATTTGGCCTTTAGAATATTTTCACCTTGAAGAAATGTGACATAAACAAGAAAAGATTTCAATAGCAAATTTCCAGCGATCGTCAAAGTTTTATATTTATATAATTAAAAATGGAAATCAATAAATAGGAAATTTGTTCTCGTGTGCAGTCCTACTTGAAGGCACAATTCAATTTAATAAACGCGTAGTTTCTCCTTTTTTTGTACGCGCCTTTGTTAATTTTAACTAATTGAGTTAAATTTAACTATGACTAGATTTATAATATTCACAAAGAAATGTGTCATGTTTTTTTTTTAATAAAGGGCTCTTGCGTCCGATTTCAAATACGGTTTCGACCGAAATAATTGGCATATTACACGTAATATACATTAAACACTAATAAATTACTATAAATATCTTACAGATTAAATGTGGGAACAGTTTGTGTTTATTTTGTGATGAGATTTTTTTTAAACATACGAACGAAACGGTTGGCAAAAGTGGATTCGAATTTTTTCTCAAATATCAATCATTATATGTACAAACTTGAAGATTTTTAAATCGTGCAAATAAAAAAAGTGTACAGGTATATAGAATAATCGCAACGTTTCGAGATTGGCACATACCAAGCGATTCAAAAATTGTACCCAGATCTAAAAACTTATCACGTGGACGATGATTCGAGCAAGGACAGTACAGTTTGCCATTTTTTATTCAGCAGTGCTAAAATTAGTTAATATCGTGATAATATCACCAGCGCAAAAGCGTGATTCGAATCACTGGGTATGCCTTCCTTCGAAGCTCTTCTCCTTTGTCCACCTTATCGTTTTGTAAGATCACATTTCCTATAGTGGACGATCCCTTTTTACGCTATATTTTATCCCACTGTTTAATAAATGTGATGTGCAGCTGTCGGTGTGGGAGTAGGGTTCCAGGCCGGAGACGGTCCTGGAGGTAATGGTTCGAAGCAAGCATCCAATTGCACCATGGAAGGTTCCCTCCATTCGTCTCCTAGACCTTCGCCTAATTGGTTCCAAATGGCATCTCGCACCATTTCTTCTGTAATTGATTTGTCGCCGTCAGCATCGCTTTCAGAACGTAAAAATGCCCCAGAAAACTTTCCGATTTCGGTAGAACCAAATGCTTGTTGGAATGCAGGAAGAGGAACCGATTCGACAACTCTGGTAGCCGCCGCATCGTTTGGAGTTGGAGCAGCTGCTGCAGCGTTGGTTTCCTCATGCTTCACTGATATTTTAGGGGATTTGTTTTTCCTAGGTCTATCTCCTCCTGCTGCTCTCATATCGTCCTTAGCTCGTAGCTTAGCGGGAGCAGGTTGATTCCGATGCCTGAGAGCATTGTCGTTTAAGGGCACTGATGCGGCTGGGTGTTGGTGGCTCATTTGAGGAACGCAACCACCGCAGGAGCAACTGCCTCCAGTATAACAACAATTTGCTGCCATTGCCGACATTTCATCCATAGAAGATGCGGGCATCTGGAAAATAAGGTTATCGTACTATAACACGATACGATGTGATAAAATTATTTATTGAAGTTTCCACGACTACCTTTTCACCCATTGGTGAAGTATGCGCAGCTTGCATAGCCGCCATTCCTCGTAATGGATCTTGCCTGTATGCTTGTTGATGATGTGGAATCTGCGTCGGAGGTGGATGATGATACGCCTGAGGAGGATACTGACGTGCCATGTAGGCATTTCTATCACCAACCCAAGGAGTGCCCTGTAAAAAAATTCTTATTTAGTATTCAAATAATTTATTTTGAAAATTGTTATCTAAATATTATATTTACCTGATAATAATTCCAATTAGCAGGTCCTGGGTCACACTCGGGCATATATTGATGAGTTTCTTCGCCATATTCCAAGCCGCTCGACCACTGTAAATGGAAGTTCGAAACTTATAGAAAAGAGGAAAGTATCGATCGAGAAACCCTAAGAATGAGACTAATTTACTTTCTTGCGTATTATGAACATCGAGAAGAAACACACGTTATTCCACCGTAGCGCTTAAAAAGCTCGTGTTTCACCATTATTGCTTTCGTTTTACGTCACAGCACAAACACCGTCCAAAAATACCATATCCCGATCACAATTACAGAGCATTTATCCATTCAAAGTTATCATCGTTAGTAACTTATAAGTTAACCACTGAAGGACAAGGTCTTAACAAACAGATGCGACAGATTAGGTTATACCCTACCGCGCTAGCCCAAGTAGTGTGCTAACGGTACGAAAATCTGTCTTTGTGCTAGATCCTGTGGTCGCTGTCTACTAAGGATATCGCAATGATAACCAATGAGGTAGACGAGCTAGGGGCTGAGCAAACTGCACCCTTGCTGACCTCTTTGCGTTCGCAATGATCACCAGTTTGACAGACAAGACAAAACCGTTGGCCACATGGCTTAGACCTCGAAATAACAAACATTACCAGCTTTCACCATCATCAAAGTATTTTTAAGTTAATTCAAAGTTACACGAACCCAAAAAATCACTCAACTCTACAACAATCGATACTTCCCTCGCATCACTTAACACCATCGACTTTCGTAAAAACCCGCGGCCGTAAGAAGACGATCAGCAGCAAATCCCTCGCATTCAAAGGGGATCGAGCCGAAACGGAATCGTCCTATTCGGGGAAACAATCCGAGAGCCACCAGGGGCGGGAGACAATAATGAGGTGGCCCCAAGCGGACACAATGGTCCCGGCCACTCGACCACGAGAGGCAATGGATACGAGGCATTTGAGCACTCGTACACGCCGACGTGCTCAAGGGCCGTCTCAGGCTGCTCCGGAAGCCTTCCTACTTTGTTCCAGGTCTGGTGGGGGTGGGGGTGCAGATCAGGTGGGTTGAGGAGGTCGGGAAGAGGTCTCGATGTGTTTGGGTGTGGGTTCTTTCGGTGTTTGTAAATATGGCCGGTGGTTTTTAAATAGGGGTTGGTGATGTTGTGTGAGTGGGTGATAGGGTTTTTTGTAATTATTTTGTATATTGATTGTTGTTGGGTGAGGTTTTTGAAGTTATTTGATTAGTGGAGATTGAGTGAAGTTGATTTTGAAGATGATTACTAATGGTGTTCTTTGTTAAATAGTCTTAGATTAATCTATGACTATTATTGTGTCCATATATTGATTGTTTCGTGTGTTTCTTAACTTTAAATGCAGATGGAAATTTGTTTATATAATAATATTTAACAAGGCTACATTGTAGAATATTTTGAAATAAATAAATTTATTAAACAAATTTCAAAAATACCAATACATACAATCATTGGTATTAATATTTTAAGTGAAGAGCATTTATATTATTTTCGTTAAATAAAATTATTGAAATGCGTTAAATGAATATATAAATTAAATTGATTCAATAAACAGTTGAAAATGAATGGCAAGTAATAAATTAATTTTGAATGAACTAATTGTATGAAATGAAAACGATTACGAAAACACAACATCCAAATCAATATCGTAAATTTCCCCGATTGATTTCCGTTATTCAACCATTATATAAAACGAAGAACACAATCATAACAAGTAGAGATTTTCCGCGAACCGTTAGTGGGCGTACGATGTCACGTTTGGACCGAATCGGTCACGTGGAGCTAGGCCCCGCCCCCAAGGGCGCACCACGTGATCGCTGAAATTTTCCCGCTCAATACGAACTTTTTGGGTCGCGTAACGATTTTTTTTCCACCGACATATTATCAGTCGAAACGTAATCCCGCTTAGATAATACTGTATCTGGCCTGTCCACCATTTTCACAATGCTACCAATTCTACAAAAAACCAATACAAAATCAACAAAAATTAAATCAGAGGTTAAAAGGTGAGATCAGAACAATGGCCACTCCATCCGAAGGCTATGACGCATGGAAAACTTTTCCGTGAAAACGCTGCAACTGCATCGGATGCAGCGGGCCCCCTGCGATCGATGCGGGGCCTCCCCGTTGCAGGGCCCCCATTTCGCCCCCTGGCCCCTATGCAGCTTCTTGGCGGCCCTTCGTGTTAAATCCCTCGCTTTGATGGGTTTCCGTTGTCAATTCGATGGTGGTGTGTCGGTTATAGGGTTTGTTTTGTTTTCCCGCCTTTTTGCGCATTTGGTGTGCGATCGATGCGAGTTTGTTACATATTGATTTTTTTGTTTTATAATAAAATGTTGTGTGGAACTCTAGCGCTTTGGGGAGTGAAATCTGATATTAGTAATCGGTGAATTTGATCGGATCGGTTCAATATTGAATTATTATTATGTAATGAATATAATGCAATTATTGTAGATTATTTTATTAATAATAATGAATTATTTGAAAAAAAAATTATAGCAAGTGATTTTAATGGTTCTTTTTATTTTCGTAATGATATTCCTATAAAAGTTTAGTTTCAATAAAAATGTCAATAAAATTATTTTTTTTGTTAAAAAAAACATTTAAAAAAATGTGTTTCGAAATTCATTTCATTCCCGATTCAAAGTGACATCCCGACAGAAGTTTCCCTTCAATAATATAAGGGATTTTCAATAATCAGATAAATATGATATATTTCTATTTTCCATTCAATAAATTTTATTACACATATCATAAAGATAAGTCAAAGAGAAAATCATATTTAACCACCTAATGCTTAGATCCTAAACCGATCCATCTAACAATCCTAACTTTAACAACACAAATTCCAACATCCATCAAACCAAAAACACAACCTCAAAAAAATTCCATCCAAAAAGCATAACAAACGCGCATCTCATCCAACGCCCCCCGCATGAATGACGCCGACAACTTTCAACAATCCCCTCCCCCAACAGGAAAGCCTCCCCCTCTGGCCCATCCCCCCCACCGACCCGAGCGAGACGCGGCTATCGTATATCGATCCTTTTCGCCACCCCGCGCTCCGAGCGACCTCTGCGTCGACCCCGTTCCCGTAGCTGTGCCACGACGTCCCGGCGACGGGAAAACGCGGGAAAATTCATTCTGGATCGATAGCCGGTGAAAATCCTCTCGAATTTCACATATGCGTAGTTTTGGACGGTTATGGTTCGATTTTGATCGGTTTGGATACGCGGAAATGCGGATGGCGCGCCAAATTCGAATATCGATTCGAGATGTACACTGTGAAGGTTACTAGTTGGTCTAAGCATATGCAGTATATGAGCATATGGGTGCGATCGATCGCGCGATATAAAGGGCACATTCGTGTTATAAAAAATAATAACGAATTTATTTAAATAATATACAATGTGTGTGGAGTTTGATGTTATTTTTTCAGGTAGCCAGTTGACATTTGGGGTAGTTCAATTAGCTAGTCTCACGCACGAATCGAATACATACGGCACCGAAAATAATATCGTAAATGTGGCGACCTTGACATGTTAATAACAAAACAAAAGAAAATCTCATTTGGGCCAAATCAATATTAGGCGCGTGTGTGCGCTCGTGACGCTCAATTACACCTGTTTAAAATGTTGAGGATTATTGTTCGCGCGCGAGTACGTTCGATCTGTTTATTTTTGGTGTTTTTTGGTTTGAGGGAAGTTGTATGAATGGAAGTTGTTTTGTGTCGATTAATTGTGGGGCTTTTAGTTTTAAATGAGTTCAAATTTGGGGAAATTAGTAGTGTTTTTGTAAGAAATAGTAGTGAAGTTTGACAATAAGTGGTTTATATAATATTTGATGTTCGTTGTTCTTTAATTCAATTATGAAAATATTATTTATTTTTTGATATTTTAAAGTATAATGAAATTATCTAGTATTAGAAATTTTGTCATTAATTAGCGTATAGTAAAAAATAATAATATTTAAAGTCTTTTGATATTTTTATTATAAAATCATAAAAATATTCAGTTTTTCTATTTTCAAGAACAATTTACCTTATTCAATACTTAGAAAGCATATTATTAATAAACATATAATAAATTTTTTATTTTATTATGATTTAACCCTATTTCGATATAAAATATTTTTTCCAGTTTCGTCAAATAAATTTTTGTTATGTCGTATTGTTTTTATTTTACAATTAGTCTCATATTTTTTCTACTATAAAAATTCTCATAATTATAAAATTGAATTTTCAATAAAAAAAATCATTATAATCTGTCATAGTACATGTTAAAAATTTTTTAACAGAACCTAATTTTATATATCAAACATCAACAACCCAACAAAAAAAATTATCACCAATCATCAAAATACACAATCCTCATCTAATCAAAAACTTAACAACCCCCAAATCTTCAATCACAAACACAACCACCCAAACCAACCAAAACCCAAAATTCCCAACATTATAAACAAAACTAACCCCAAAACCCCAAAACGGCCGCAATCCGACAATTTTCCGAGCATAATATTTAACACGGCGTCATCGCACCACGGTATAATGCAGGTGTGCGGGCTTTTGCTCCTCTGATCGATTGTATGAAGTGTTGCGGCAGCTCTCTCTGGGGGGCGGAGGCGCCCACCTGTTGCCTCCGGCCCGATGGGGGCCCGGGGGGCGGGGAGGGGCGCGGGGGGCCACAGGGGGATGGGGGCGGAGGCGCCGCTCGAAGCGCGCGCGATTTAAATGGAAATAATTGCATCGTATACGGGACGATGATGGCTATCATAAAACGCAAACAATTTCGAAAAGCAAGTTCAAGGTTGCTCTCGCAAGTTTTTCGCTTAGGGGTTGTGAAGTGTTGGGTTTTTTTATGGTTTGTTGATTTTTTGGTGTCGGGTTGGAGGTTGTGTCTGAGTTGTTTGAGGTCGTATGGAGTTGTGGGGGGGTTTTATGATTTGAATGTTCGTTTGGGTTTGGGAATTTGTGTTATGATGACGATTTAGTTCGTTTTTATGTTTTGTTTGGTGGGGAATAAGGTTCTTTTGATAAATGGGAGGTAACTTCTAGAGGTTGAGTTTTGAAACGGTTTTCTTTGTTAAATGGTTTCAGGTCAGTGATATGACATCATATCCATATCCATATATAATAATAATCTCGCTATTTATCGCTTAATTTCAGATATTTGTGAGAACTAGTATTTTTAAAAAGTTAACAATTACGTTATGAAAAATATTTTGAACTGAATAAAAATGAAATAATAATTCTGAAGTATTGAATTTTTTTTCTCTCTAAAAGTCTTTATGATATATTATAGTATTTATTTGTTTCGATAGTAAATTTATAAAAATATGACAGTATTAAATTAGTGAGTATACGATTACTATACCTACTATACTATAAAATACATATATAATAATTACTATCACTACTATACTATAAAATGAAACTTAGAAGAGCAAAGAAACGAGTCCAAATTTAAATTCTTAATAAAATTTCTTATTGATTTCAAACTTGTATTTTTTTAATAATAAATTCATTCTACCTATCTTCGAATAAAATAACATATACAAAACCTTTAAACATTAACATAATTTCAGACGAATAAAAACCAAACCAAAAAAAAAAAAACGAAACACCACGATTATCCTCGTGAAAAATGCGCCCGAAAAATCTAAAAACGGCACCTTAACACGACAAAAAAAAACATAGCACCACCCACCGCAGCACAGCAAACAACTTGCGGAGACATAGTACAGTGTCAATACGTTGTGGGCGGCATTCGGGCGGGTGTATGTGGGCGGCGGCCGCTTCCCCGTATTGACGCGACCGATGCGCATGCCCGCGCACTCCCGCCACATTCAAACTGCAACGATTCGAAATCATCAAAAACCGCATTTTCCACGTGGAAAAACGGCGCCGTCCCCCGAAATGCACTAACGGGGTCCCGCAAGGCAATAAAACTGTAGGTGATCTGGGCGGGTATTGATCTGGGCGGCGTGATGGGATGTTGCCCGTTTCCTGCATGTATTGATTTAACACTTCTTGTAACTACATGTCGGTGTTGCGAGGCGCAGATTCTGGTGGCGAGTGTGTTCTTTATGTCGCGGAAGATTATGTAAGGTTTGAAATATGTCGGGAGTGGAAGCCAGGCGAGTGTGAACGTTTACGTGCTAGGAAGTTCGCGGGAAGTAGTTTTTCCTGTTGCGCTGAGTGGTCAGTTTTCGTTAAGGGTATATTGCGGCTTTTAAATTATCGTTATGTCTGAAAAAAGTCTGAAGAAGATGGTATAAAATAATGAAAATCGTAAAATAACGTACATGTGCCTGAGTGCTTCGATGGAATATAAGTGGTTGTATGTTTTATTGGAATGTCGGGCAGTCCAATTTGCTAAAGATGATATCAATTGAAAATGAGAAATTGAATTGCCACATAATTCACCACTCTTTTATGGTACGTTATCATGAATATGAAAAGTGAATTTAATGGGTATGAGAGTCACGCGCTGTTATGTAAATGGTGTTCGTAAAATATCTTATGATTGCTACGTTTAGTTTTAGGTGAATTTGATGTGAATTGATGATTTGTTTTGAAATTTAATAAAGGTACGAATATATACATATATAGAGGAAAGAAAATGTCAAACGTTTAATTAGGAAATTTTCCGACAAAACGGCCTAAAACAAACATATTCATTACGCGTAACACTAAGAAGATTAGTGACTCATGCCCGGAAACGACGCGTAATTCCCCATCTAGATTTCCCAAACAAATCCGAATTTACTACAGATAAAAAAATCTCATCACATATAAAATCCCATAAAAAATTCAACAAAAACAAAAAATCTCAACATTCCGAATCCTTAAAACGTTCAAAGAAAATTCCGCGAACGACACCGATCCCCACATAAACGCACATACACACACAACGTGGGCGGCCGACCCCAGTGGGTGTCGTTATCGCGTCACGGTTGATCGATATGTGCTATATTAGCGGGTGGGCGGGGGCCGCCGCCCTCGCCGGTTATCGACGGACTTGCGCGCCCCCTTCGCCCTTCCGGGGGCGCAGCCCACCCTGGGGGCCCCCGGCGCGGTCGATACCCGGCCCGGCCCCCGCCCCCCCCCGGGGGCCGAAGGAAGGCTTCGGGGGGCGGCGTCTCTCTCGGAAAACTCGGAAAAGTTTTCTGGGCGGACGTTCGCCTAGGTCGCGCAAACTTTCCGAAGGTTCGAACGATCGAAACTTTTCGCGAAAGTCGCACCGCTATGTTGGGTTTGGATGTCGTGGTTTGTTGTCGTTTCGGGTTTTGGATGCTAGTGAAAGTTCGAGGAGTGGATGCGTTTGTTTTGATTTGTGCATGTGGTTTGTCGCGTTTGGATGTGTGGTTTTTGTTGGGTTTTGATGGTGGAAAAATATTTTTGATTATTAAATATTGTTGATGAATGAATGCTTTATATCAGCCACGGTTAAACTAAGGACTGCGGATTATATGTGGCCCAATTGAAGGTTTTGATTGGCGCTTTCGAGGTGTCATTTTAAATATAATAAAATATCTTAATTGAAAGTTGTTTTATATTATAATTAAATCAAATTATAATTAAATTTTATAATATTTATATTTGGCCGTTCAAAGACATGCATTATTTTATTTGGTCCACCAAATGATTTCAGTTGGCCATCCCTGTTTTATTTGATCATTAAAAATTTTATGAATGTAACATTTAAATAAGATTTTATTATGATTGTTTTATTTGCTATGGAATTAATTATGACCTTATCTACGAAAATACAAAATATTTTTTTATAACAATTTCAACAGTAAATTTTAAGCTTCAATACACAAAAAAACAATTTGCATATAAAATTTTTTATTATTTCCCCAAAAATCAATCAAAACAATCAAACCATTCCCAAATTCATCACCACCCAAAACCACATTACAAATTCACAAAAAACCAAATTTCCCCAAACCCCACCCCTCCGAAACTAACACACAACCCAACTACAACACCCTCCATCCAAATTCCACACCAAAAAACCCGGAAAAACCCTTCAAAAACCCGAGATTTCCCGAGTTTTCCACCTTCCACCATGCGCGCGTCAGTAGCGCGCGCAGTTTCCCGCGCTCCCCGTATTGTCATATTGACTGGTCGGAAAAGTTTGTAAGTCTTCCCGCGGGCGAGGGGCGAGGCCGGCGGGGACTCGGGTTGAGGGGCCAGCCGCATGGGCGGGAACGAGAAGGCTCTATTTCACGTGGCTCTGAAAAGGGGGGAGACGGTGTACTGCGATCCCCGTAGAATCCGGATAAGTGCCGCCGCATGAACTGATATGCGTAGTATAGTGGATTATTGACATTCGTCGTGATGGGTTTGTTTGAATGTGTGCTTATTAATTTCGGGCGGAATGATGATTGTGTGTGTGTTGTTTGTTTTGTATATTGAATTGAGGTGTTGTATGTTGGGTTGAAGATGGGAATGGGTCAATTGGGAATGATAGTGTGGGTTGAAAGATAATGAATGGTTGATTTTTTGTGTTGATTAAAGAGCTTGAGATTTCATGAGATGAGAAAATAAAATCAGTTGACTCAATGTCATACATCTATCATTTTTTATATTTTGAAATTATTTAATTAAAATTAAATAACCTGATAGTTTTTTTGTTTATTATTTTTTTTTATAAAAAAGGGAGTATCGAATAATTAAAACAAAAAAACAAAATTTCTAATTATTTTCAATTTTCAAATTGAATATTTGGTCAAATATCAAAATTTTAAAAATATTTTATTACATTACTTATATATGTAGAAGTTTTTAAAAAATGTAAAAGTATTCATCCTACATATTCTATCTTTAGAGAAATTTTTAATTTTTAATAAAAGGAAAATTAATAAAATATTTTATGGAAAATTTAATTAAATTAATTAAGAAATGTTCACTAATATTCAATAAATTTTATATGTGTATTTTAAACGTTAAATAACATTAAAGAGTGCCTAATACGCGCAAAAGTAAAAGGAAAATTATCAAAAATAAAAATATTATTTATAAAAAAATACTATCAAATCAATCAACCAATCGAAAACCACATTCAATATCACTCAACTTCAATCCCACAAAACACAACAAAACCTCCAACCAATTTTATAAAAAAATTCAAAAAAAACACCAACCCACAAAAATCCTCAAATCCAAAACGAAAAACACCAAAAACCCCCCAAACTCCCAACCTAATTCGCGGGGAAATTGAGCTGAAATCAGCTTAGTGGGTGGCGGAGAGGCGCGCCAGTGGCGCCGAGACGCCCGCGTCGCCATGGCAACGCTCCGACGCCGGAGCCACTGGCAACCCATTAACGCCGACGCCGCGGGTTACACGTGCCCGCCCTACACCCGCCCGCACCCTGTCAACTTCGTTACGGACCATTATTCAATTTGTCGACGGAAAATTCGGCGGAAATGCTCTTTTTACGTGGGAGTTTTTCCGGGATGGAATATGGTTTTTAAGATTTTTTTCATTTGATTTTGTTTTGGGTTTTATTGATCTAGAATTGAGATGAATGAAAATTATTTTTTTATATTTAAGGTTGATATTAGTCGTTTGTTATATCTTATCTATCGCATCCTTTACGAAAAATTATCGTTTTGAAAAACATTAATTTTTTATGTTTTTGTGAGAAATGGTCAACCACAGGTATGTTAAATGGTCAATTAATGGTGTCATTACTTTATATATTTGATTTTTTTTCGAATGGACTTAAAAATAGAATTATTTAATTGAAAATTTTTGAGTTTATTGATTTTTTGGTTGACCTAGAATTGGGATGGATTAAAATTATTTTTAATTAAAATCTAAATCTGTGTTTATATAAAATTATAATTTTAACTATTATTAAAACGATACAACTTTAATATTATATTAAACCCTATTTAGTTTTAATATTATGATAACATTGAACAAAACTAGAGGACCCTAACTAATTAACATTATCGAAAACTTTCATAATAGACAATTTTATTATAACAGAACAATATTAAATCACCATTTGGAAATGTTACACGCGAATTTTCATGGAAAGGTTAACGCCGTATATAACGGATAATGTCTCTTTTTACATCGCATATGATACGTACGGAGTGAAATATCGACAGACTTACCCTTTGTGGGTGGTAAGGGGGTGGCCTCAGTCTCTCCCTGTCCCTTTCCCTGTCGCGCAGAGTCCTCCTCGAACGCGCCTCTTTGCCGCCATACAAATAGTCTGCAACATAATTAGATGTTTACCGAATTGTTACCTTTGAGGTTTTCTTTTGCTCAGAATAAATGAGCTGAATAATTCGAATCTCAAAGTGACTCGGTGCAGATGGAAAACACGCTTTATAATTTTGGATTGGATTATATTGTAATATCAATATATACATGCATATCAATTTGAAAAAAAAAATGCATTTATTTATTCAAATAAATTATATTGATTTTTTATTATGTAAAAATACTATGTATGTGATTGAAATTGAATGGTAAAATATTCGAATTAAAGGCGCGCTAAACGGATTAACGAAGCGTAAAACGCGCGCCAAACTGGAAAAGTGGGGGTTTCGCAAGACGAGGGGTGAGGGACGAGACGGCACCTGTTGCTCGAGTTTCGATTGTGTTTGGACCGCCCCGTTTCCCCCCCGCGCCCCTCGTCTGGCGGAAACAGCGCGCGCTTCCAAATGACTTGTTGACCGAGCGTTTTCCCGCGCTTTTACGCGTCATAACATACCGATTTGCTTACATGCACATACCTCATCCATTTCTCACCACAAACACGATCGATTCAACTTGCAATATAAAAAAAACAACAACTAAAACTTTGTTAACTAAGCACGTTTCGCAACACGATGAATCACGGCTCGTATTTCATATCAATTGTGCAAAACGCGTCCTCAACTTCGAAACTGCAATGTAATAAATACCGGGATGCGGCAACTGTTGTTGATGATGCTGATAGTGCATCTGATGCTGTTGATGCTGCACAGCATGCTGATGATACGCAGCGTAGGCTCTGTGCTGTTGATGATGATAGAGAGGTCTCTGATCGTAGCCTTCATATATTGGCTGATAGGGCTGATGGGGCGCAGTCGGCGCTGGGGGCGCAGGGGCTGCGTAGCCCTCGTAGTAGGGGGGCGCGTAGTTGCAGCAGTCCATGGCGGCCGCGTCAGCCGCTCGTCATCGTTGGCGTCGCGGCGCCATGGCCGGGGCCGTCGGCGAGCAGGGGGCCATCATCGTCGGGTTGTCAGTTGCCAGGGCCGGAGGGGGCCGGTGCGGGCGTGCGGTGCGCCCGGAGCGCGCGATGCCAATGAGACGTGTGCCGCACGTCAGCCCCGTTTTTGCCTTATCTGGGGTGACTGTGCGATCGGGTGGGATTGTTTTTTTCAACCTTTTTATTAACTTACTCTGTGGCGATTCTGGCGGTGTTCGCAGTTATAAAAAATTGCTTGAAAAGATCGACCTCGATCTCAAATTCTACACCTCCAATCGATTTGAAACTTTGGAAACTGACTAACAATACGCAATTGTACAATACGAGCGGTAGGCCCGATGTTATAACATCGCACGCGTGATTTGAGGAAAAATTTTGAAAATACAATATAATGACAGTATATTTACCCGTTGAATATATGTAGTTGAAAATGTGAAATGTTTATTTAATTTATTATATAAAATATTATAGAATTACAATATTTATTTTAATTTAATATTAATTTATCTAATAAAGCATAGATTTCCACATCACCTAGGAGGTACTACATATGCTAGATGCTTTACATTTTTTTTAATGTGAGAAAATTGCCGAATTAAATTTCGAAGTTCAAAATCATCTTCCTTGTTCACCAGATCTCGCGCTATCAGATTTTTATTTGTTTATGTTCTTGGAGTATACACTAAGGGAAAAAAAGTCAACAGGGTGAAAAATTTAGAAAACCATTTAAATTCATATTTTGCATCAAAGCCTTCCATATTTTACAAAAAAGGGATCGAAAAGCTGCCTAATAGATGGTAGACAGTCCTAAATAATGATGGCGATTATATTTTATAATTACTATATGCCCGTAAATATATATGAATAAATTTTTATTAGGTACATATGTTTAAAAAAAAATGAATTTTTTTTCCGGTACCCCTAATATAAATTTTTATTATGTTTAAAAAAAATGGATTTTTTCCGGTACCCTAATATAATAATCAAAATAAAAATTACTTAAATTCAAATGTAAAAAAAATATTTATAATTCAAATTCAAATAAAAAACAAAAATTTCCAATCTCGAACAGTGCATAATTTCTAGCGTGAAAATGTGAACGCCGAAATAGTCCTTAACGCACATTGGCAAAGGATCTAATTCAGTGCATAATTTCTAGCGTGACAATGTGAACCAAAAGAGTCCTTATTGCACATTGGCAAAGGATGTAATTCAGTGCATAATTTCTAGCGTGACCCCCCACACACACACACAGACAGACAGAATAGCGCTATTATTATATGGAGGATAAAATCGTCCCCGGCATGAGGCTGGAGGAATTTAATCGTTTAATTTCGAGTTTAAAAAGGCTTGAAAAAGTGACGTGTTGAAAAGTCAGTGCAAGCCACCCGCATTACAGGAACCAGACGTTATTTCGATCGAAAAAATCGAAGTCGACATATAAGTATTAAGTAATCTTTAAAATTCTCAATACTTCATTATAAACGATTTGTGTATCACAGAAATGCTAATTTTTATAAGTAATTTATAATTTTGTTTGTTTTTGTATGTTTTAATGGAAAGTTTTGTTTATAAATTATGATGGGCAAAGGTGATAGTTCAAGACAGTGTTTAAGTGGGGGCACTGTGCTATCATTCTGCACAATGCAATACCTATAAAATATTCGAGATCTGAATACCTGATTGAATAAGATACGTTCAGTTTAAGCCATCAATGCGTTCTGTGATAAATACGTTAAGATTTTTGATTGATTGAGATAAGCGGCATTAAATAAATGCGTTCAGTTTTACTAACTGAGAAATGCGGCTTTGCCCAACCAACGAAAGTAGAAAAACACGTCTAGATGTCGCTAATATAATTTGGTGCGGGGTGACGCTATAGTTTATCCGATTTGTTAATTTGTATGTATGTGTTTCACGTGCACCCACTTAAATACTATCTTAAGCTAACTATTACCCAACAATGATTGTTGTAATTATAAACGATATAATTTAACATAAAGGTAATCGTTGTTCTGTAATTGGAAACATGTTTATGTTAAAATTTATTAATGTTGTGTTATGAGTGTTGAAAGTTCGATATAAGATGTCGTTTGAAAAAATTGGGGTACTTCGGGTCCTAAAAATTAATTACCAAAGTTGGGACTTGGAATTTTGAAAATATTGGATGGAATATTAGTATTGTAGATTGATATTGTCAGACTCTTTATTTATAAAGTAGCTGAAATTTAACTGACTGTGTTCGAAATTAATACTATATTTGCACAATTTTAACACATTAGTAATCTCGTTCAGCACAATTCAGTACTAAAATTTAGCGTACTAAATATTGCCAATTTAAAATCTCAAAAATTCAAAAAAATTTTCATATCATATCACACTTACACTTCAACAACATTTCCCACCTCTTCAAACTCTCAACTTTTCCACCATATTTATCGATTTTCCCACCATTTTCAATTTTTTCCACACCCCTCCCCTCACTTAAAACCCCACAACCCACCACACCACCCACAAAAACCACCCACCCCAACAATCCCACATTACCCACAACGCATGGTAACCCCGCGTTATCACGAGTGGTGTCGGCGCGCGCTGCGCCACCCCCCGCCCCGTCCCCTCCCCCAGATCGATAGCACCCCCACCCTTCCCCGCCCCTCCCCCCGTATTTACACATCCGTCAATTGTTGAGTCGAAGCGTTGACCCCGCGCAGCCTCCTCGCCTCTTGTGACCGACATACGGCTCAAGAAACGGAGCGCATCCGACTCTGGAGGCTCAGCGGCTAACTTTGCACGCCGGTAACCCTTCGGCGACTGGGAGTTGGAAGTTTGATGGGGTTTTGGTCGGAGATGGTCGGGTGTTTGGATGGGTTTTGAGTGATTTTTTGTTTGTTAAGGGTGTTTTTTTGGGATTTTTTATTTGTTTGGTTTGAAGGTTTTATGATTGATGAAATTTTGTTTCGATTTTTTTGTTGTTTGTTATGATCTTTTGGAAAAGGTTGATTGATATGTGTGGTTTTATTCGAAGAATGAAAATTTATTTTTATTGCATAATATTTTAATGTAATAACAAATATTTAATGTAACGTTTCGATTTCTATTGAATAAAAATTGAACATGTTTTAAATTTAATATCAAAATATATCAAACTACTTAAAAATTTTTCAACATTAATTTCATATTCAACGAAAAAATTAATATAAGATGATGCAACAGTGATTGACCACACCAGTAATTGACCACTTCTCAGAAAAACGTAAAAATTAAGGTTTTTGAAGATAATAATCTTTTGGAAAAGTTGCGATAGATTTATTTAAATATTTGGATCTATGGATTTATTTATGGATAAAATATAATAAACAGATAATCTTTCGCACCTTTTCCGAATGATTATTGTCTTTAAAATCCTAATTTTTACGTTTTTCTGAGAAGTGGTCATTTACTGGTACATAGTCAACCACTGGTGCATTATCTTAATCTTAATATCTTTAATTTGCAAAAAAATAAAAATAAATTACCGAAATAATCATTTCTAAATATCATAAATACAAAACTTTATTTCATTTCAATTTAAAAATTCTAAATTTATTATTCTTTAAATCAAATAGCTTGTATAAAAAGCTCTGTTGACTAAATCAATTCAATCAAATCCAAATTCAAATACCGATAATGTCTATATACATACAAGTTATTGAGTCGTATTTATGAATGGCTGTCAAATCGAGTCGGTAATACATCTACTATTTACCGATCGGATCACTCGATTACCACACAATACGACAGCCCCATAAAACACGACTAATCAACGTAAATGTTCAAAAATTCAAATTCGCTTCGTATCTAAGATTATCTATGTCTTTATCACGTGTACATATTTATTTTGAGCACGCAATATGTCGGACTTATTTCTCGCAACGTTCGCAAATATTTGCGTCGGTCGAGGGTTGGGCGTCGTGGCCATTTTGTCACTTTTGCGTGTTTACAAGTGTCAGCGTATCGCTTTTCTGACACATTATTACGGCTGTACGTTATCCGGAACCGATATCGATCAGGGGTGCCAACCGCGAAGGACGCCGGTTGGCGGCACCGCAGCGCGAGTATCGATGGCGGCAAATTCGAATTGCGCAGTGACTGTTGAACTTTAGGTTCGATTTGGTGGTTTATTTATAGATTTTTGATTGGAATTATGCAATAAGTTTTTATTGTGATGTTTACTTTAGGATTAGATTGTGATTGTGTTGGAAGTTTGTTTTTTTTTTATTGTGTTTTTGATTTGAAATAATAAGAAATAAAATTTGAGAAATTGAATATATAAGCCTCTTTTTTCAAATGAACTTAAGCCACTTGTTGCCAGGTTTTTTATTTGGGGGAGGGGTAAAACATAATTTTTTATACGTAGGCGATACAAGTATGCTGTTTTTTTCATGTAAGTATGTGCGTAAATTTAAGGCGTTCAAAGAATTTATTCAAAATCGTGTGATATATTCCGACATAATTCTCATAATAAAGTATGATTTCTATTTATTTTCTGGAAATACCTGTGTTTTAACTTGTATATGTACAAAATTGCATCTGTTTGTTAATTATGATTTTGTCGCTTAACTTCGTCGATGATTGTTGGAAATCGAGAAATTCGATAAGAAAAATTGACACTAATAATGTCGGAAGTATAATTTATACTTTTTTATTATGTACATGTGATAAAGAAATAACTCTTGAGAATTTTGAAAATTAAATTTTTTCTCAATGTTCTCAATAAAAAGGTAAATTATGTTTATTTACTAACCGCATCTTTTGTAACTTAACTTTCATGATGATTGCTAAAAAATTCGTATATTTGACAAAAAATATAATACAATATTATAACATATTTATGTATGTAAAACTGAATAATTAAAATATAATATTTCAACGATTCAAATTCTTTCTTTCATTGTTCAATTTTTTCATATAAATTTTCAATACAAATATTACTCATACAAAAATTGAGAATAAACAACACTATCTCATAACCTAATACCAAAGCATTTATTCTATAAATAAAACACAATCCATTCACCGATATTTCCATAACGAAAAACAACACAACCTCTCACATTCCACCCGTTCACAGAAAGCACCTCACCGTTTAACATTCAAACCACCCACACCTCCTCCACACCCCTCACATAACGAGCCCTTACATTTATTCAAATATTAACCCATCCGAAAGCAGGTCGCCGATGTCCGTCGGGATGTTACACGACTACGTAGGTGAGGTCGAGCTCTGGGGCGGGTTAACACCTACACGCCGATGCATCGATCGACCTACTTAAAACGAAGACCGCCTGCGACGTATGCCCGATATAATTCAGCCGAAAGAGGAACGCTGACGAGTGGTGGCGAAGAGGATGTGGCGCGGTGCGCAGTTTGTGGCGCGCTTTTTGAATTGCGCGGGAGAATGTGGCGCGTTTAGGTTTCAAGGGCGCGTTGATGGGCGGTTGGAAATTGGGGGGTTTG
Organism: Hydropsyche tenuis; assembly: GCA_009617725.1. NCBI lineage: Eukaryota > Metazoa > Arthropoda > Insecta > Trichoptera > Hydropsychidae > Hydropsyche > Hydropsyche tenuis. Next base: position 804,354 of record VTON01000076.1, read on the forward strand.
ATGTTGGAGTGTCGTGCAGGGCTTCGAACCGGGACTGAACCGTAACCGAAAACCGGTAAAACCGATTATTTTTTATGGAGCGGAAACCGGAACTGAACCGTAAAAATATTGGTTTATTTCGGTTCACGAAAAAAAATTTATTTCGAATATTTTTGATAAGTGTTTTCATTTTTTTTGGAAAATAATTTTCGAAATTTTTGGGGAAGTCGGTTTTTGAAAACCGAAAGCGAACCTAAATAGATTTTTTGGTTGAACCGTAACTGAAAATCGGAACGAAAACATTACGGTTTGAAGTCCTAATTTTGAGATATTCTTTATAAATAAAAAAATTGTGTTTCAAATATTTTTGTTGGTTTTTTGGAAAAGTTGGCTTTTACAAGTGTATGGTTTTATTTGAAAATTTTTTTCTGAGAGAATATTTTTTTCTGCTAATTTTCCGATAAACCAGTAAATAATAAAAACATTATCGAGCTATCACAGAAAATGAAAAATACGAAAAATCTGATATCCCTTGCGTACGGTTTTTTTGAAGACTATTTTTGTTTATTCCAAAAGTGTTTATAACATATATTTGGTTTTCCTTTTTTTCCGGTTTTTATTCAAAATTTAATTTACTGGTAAACCGGTAATTAGTAAAAGAAAATTCCGAATTATCGGTAAACGAAAATTTCGGTAAATGGTCTCCCTAGTTTTGAGTAAATAGTTTTTTTTTAAAGTTTAATGAATATTTTTGTATTTATGTAAGTATGGTAGTGAAATTTTTTATATTCGTAATAAAAGAATGAATAATATAGTGATAATTCTTCAATGAAATTCATTCATTCAAAATTTCATTCAACGTGATTGTGATATAAGCTCGTAGACAATTCGAATATTATATCTTTATACTTATATTTTACGTACAATTAAATTGGAATCGTATTAAATATATTAATGTTGATAAGTATATATTATATTTTAAATGGTTTGATCTTATTACTGAAATATTATTCAATGAATTAATTTCCATTGATCATAAACGTTTAACAATTTGTATTACAAAAAAGCCAATAAATTGATACGATTACGTTTCGATGAAAACATTTAGCAAGAAATTGTTCTAATACTCAAATCTTTGAGAGTTATCATTATTTTTTTAAATTTTAATGATTTTTGAAAAAACATATTCATTCATAAATATTATATGACTTCCGCATAAAGATTATATAATTATAAAATATATTTAATAAAAAATAATATAAAAAAATCAACAGAATAAATAAAAAAAAAATTATAACATTATACAACAAATAAAATTCAAAAAAATCCATACATCGAACACAATTTCTCTAGGCAAAAATTAGCCGAATCGAAAAACGCACATATGTACATAAAGCACACACGAGGGTGAGGGGCGGCCGGCGTGCGGGGGGTGTGGGCCGGCGAGTATGCAGAGGCTGTGTAGGGTGGCAACATTGATTTTGGCGGGCGCCCCTCGTCCCGGCTGCGCCCCCGGGGGCCTGCGCCGCCGCCCTCCGTCCGCTGATCGATGCGGTTAATTAAGGTGCTCCGGCGGGCCCCCGAGAGCGCCTCCATTATTGAGAGGCGCCCCCAACCTATGGATTATGGTCGTGTTGTGTGCGCGTTAAGGGCTGTGCGAGGGAGGGGGGGAGTGCGCACGCGTCGGTTGGGTGCGCGGGAAATTTTGAATTTTGGTTGGATCGATTTGGGTGGTGTTTTTTGTTGATTTGTGAATTGAGTGTGAAAAATGTAATGTAAAACTGGGTTTATGTTTGTTTAAGAGGTTGTATCGTTTTGCGCTCGGAAAAGTAGGTGTGAAAATAAATATTTTTTTTGACGCAGCTATGAGATTAGTGTGAGCCGTTAAGTTGACACTTTTTTGAAAATTTGGTGTACAAGATATCTCAAGATCTACTCAACTGATTTTGTCGAAATTCACAACACGTATTCTTTATAATTTTTGAAAAAAATTCTAATTTATATCGAAATTTTGAGTTTAAAAAATTATGACTTATGAACATGGCACCAAATTATAAAAAAATTGTGTTGTAAATTTTGATAAAATCGGTAAAAAGTAGATTTTCAGGTATCTTATCCACCAGATTTTCAAAAGAGAGTCCTATTAATGGCTCATATCTCTGTCATTTTTTATTTCTTTTTATACGTTATTATTTGAAATTTTTCATAAAACTAATGTGTATATGTACATATATAATAAAATTATTTTACATACTTAATAGCTGCGTCAAAAAAAAAATGTTTATTTTATATCTATTTTTCCGAGCGTCGAGGTGGTGTAACCCTTTAAAGAAAATTAACTATAGGAAAATATATGTATACATTTTGAAATACATAAACGATTATATCTCAATTTGTACGAAAAAAAATATTTAGTTAACTAATAAAAAAAAAATAAAAAAAATAGAGCCAATTTTTATCAAATGTTCGTTTTCCCGCGCATTTTCTATAGACGTCGACGTCGGGTTTCGTTTTTGGCGCGTCGACGTCTAACGGAAGCCGCAATTCGGCGACCTGTCCATCATGCGACGTTAACACGTTGACGACAGACGACATAAATGCACACACGTGTGACGAGTGCAGCCTTCGTCGCCGGCATTGATTTTTTTCGCAAAATCAATACTCGGCTAAGCGCTAGTCGGTCGCACTTTTCCGCACACATTTCCCCGCTTATTTACGACCGTTTTTGCATTGTTTTGACAATTTTATTGTATGGTTGTTTTTTATGGGTTTTGAAATTTGTGTGGTGTATTTTGAAAAGGGATTTTTTTTGTCTAATGGAGTTTTCCGCGTTATCCGATTCCGCTTGACAATTTTTCGTCGATACGTTGGCACGTAACTAACACGTTACATGCAGAATATTTTTTCAAAAAAAATTTTCTTCATACGCAAAATTAAATTTATATCCGATATCTGATAAGTATATTATAATATAATGTGTCACTTTAAATTATAGTTTATCAGATTTGTAAACACCATATGACACTGTGAGCGATAACTTGTATTATTTTGATCGAATTGTAATGGAATATGATCCACGGTCATTAGACTCGTTGAATACTTGAACGATGATGATAATAAGTGATTCGATGAGTCGTTGCACAAGTGCATAATCAGCACAATACAGTAGGTAGATTATTTATTCATTTACATTCTGATGGTGTCGTTTTTGAAATCTGATATTGTTTTGCAGTGGAATGACATTTTTGAGGTGTTAGTCTTAATGATTTGTATGGAAGCGTGTTTTATATTTATTTAAAACAGTCGTAGTTTTCGGAAACGAAATAAAGAGATTTAGAACAAATGATTTCTAGTTTCGGATATTTTTGTTTTGGATATGTTATTTAATAAACTTTGATAGTGGTTTTATCTATAACAAATGATCTTTTGACTGTTTAATCTTTGTGGAAAAGATGATTACCATAATAAACAAATTAATGTGATAAGTATTTGTTAATTTGCAAAAATTGTATTAACAAATTATTATTATACATAATATAATTTCATAACTCTAATTATTTTCAACCTTTTGCAACTGGAATTTTTTAATATTATTTTCACGAGCAGAATAGTACTAGGCCTCAAAGAATTAATCCTTCGAGGCCTAGTACTTTTCTGTTCGATATTATTATTTCGATTTCAAATTTTAAGAATAAAAAATAATATTAAAAAAAAACTAAAATAAACAAACTACCCCGTCCCGAACGTGTTAAAAAGCGTCCGTGTCCCGTTGCGGCGCAGAAAGGGCGTAACGGCGCGTGGCGTCGCGCCCGATCTCGCCCGTTTGGCCATTATCGACCGACTTTTCCGGCCAGAAGCACGTGAGCGCACCGCCCCGCCCCCGGCGCGCCCGCCCCCCTCGCCCCGGACGACGATTTTTTCGCATCAGTTTGCCCGATGTAAAATATTGCGCAACGCCGGCCCGGCCCGGGCGATATTGATTATTGAATAGTACACTGTCGGGTCTTATCTCGCCGACGCCCACGTCCCTCTCCCCCTGCGGAAACCCGAGCCGGGCCATGGCCGGTATCGCGATGGTCGTCGGCCGGATTGTGGTGTGGCGGAAGTGGCGCGCTTTTTCGTCCCGGGAGCTCTTCAGTGATGTTGTTTGATTGTTGATGTTTGTTTGGAGTTGGCGCCGATTTCGCAGTGTTGCCACTGTTGGATCCGATGTTTGGTCGTTGATGAGCGTGGTTGGAATGAAATCGATGCGGAATGAGATTGTTTGGTTGACGTTTGAAGTTGGCGCCGGTTCTTCGGTGTTGCCAGTATTGATTTTTAGGGTTGGGATTTTGTCTGAAGAAATTTAATTAGAAATTAATGTAAAATGGGGTTTTTTGATTGGTTGAATTGGCGCTAGTTTTTCGCAGTGTTGCCACTGTTGGATTCGATGTTTGGTCGTTGATGAGCGTGATTGGAATGAAATCGATGCGGAATGAGATTGTTTGGTTATTGCTTGAAGTTGGCGCCAGTTCTTCGGTGTTGTCATTAGTGAATTTATTGAGGTTTGGTATTTGGTTTTAAGAAATATTAATTATACCTGAAAAATAATTAGAAATTAATGTAAAATGGGGTTTTTTGATTGTTTGAATTGGCGCCAATTTTTCGAAGTGTTGCCAATGATGAGATCTGACGTTTAGTCAAAAAAAAAATCTTATCAAAATAACAATTACAAATGAGAAAGAAAACGACAATAGTACAAAATAAAGTATTTATATTTTAAAAAATTGTATAAATTAAACAGTATCTTACATACATATGATAAAATTTGTACGATTCCAATATAAAAACAATAAGAATTGAGTTTTAAACTTGTGATATATATATAATTTAATTTCACATAAAAGATAAATAGCAAACATTTATATATTTTCGAAATACTATAAAAAAACATAACACATGCAAATAATACAATTTGATTTACAATTAAAATAATAAATAATGAAGAATGAAGAAACGAAAAAAAAAACATTTGGTATAACCAAGTGCATTGAAAACAATAATGATTGTACAAAAAAGAATTATCATCAGAATCAAGAGAGATCATTCAAATAAAAAATATTTTTTCGATCAATATTCAGCCCAAATATAAAGTTATGTTAAACACACAGAAGTATCCATAGAAAAACTGGACTGCCGACGTAAAAGCCTCTAAATATTGTTAGTCGTATAGCATCTATATAATATTTAAAATGGCGAATTTCAATTATCACTTATTCTAACGTTCAGTCATGTCGATGCACTCAAACACTCATTCGAAATAAAACTATCAAATTAAAAACCAATTACCGCTTTGAAATTATCAACAGTTAACATTAACATTTGGATTGAAAATAATTATATTGAGAAAAAGTCAAATCTCGAGTTTGATCTGCAATAATTATGTAAACAATATGAATATACTTGACTACATCAAAAAATGCTTCAGCTGAAAAATATCAATAGAACTATATATTATAAATAAATATTTAATAAACAACAATAAAATATGAAGCATTCGATCACAAGTATTCTCATCGTAGGCAATATATTTTTTTGGAAGCTCTTTTGGTAAGCACCTGATTAATCCGCTTGCGACTAAAAATGTATATCTAAATGTGCAAATTTGTATTGTAAAATTGTATATAACAAGGCACTGATTTATGTGTGAAATATTATATATTGTATGTTTATGTCAAAAAGATCTAAATAAACTTATAAACACTTATGTTAAGAATTATTCATAAACCATGAATCAACTAGATGAAATATAATTTACCGAAATCAAAATTTCACCTACATTATCTACGGCCATAATTTAAAATACAACACGTGTGAATTCTTTCACAAATAGAAATAAAAATAATTTATATATGTATATTTAAAAAAAAAGCAAAACTGCATTTTGGACAAAGCAGATTCGATTCAGTCTTTTAATTATAATTCTGCTTTTCAATGTCTTTAAAAATTAATTCGATTATGTGACTATCTTAAAATGTATAATATGGCAATTATTCATATCAACATAGTTACTGATATTTAAAAGAAAACGAAACATCTAACAAAGCATTAGTCGTAATTTTTAAGTACAAAATTGAAATTTTCATGTCTGAAATTATTTTTATCAAAAGTGAAAATAAATATTGACATAGAAGTCGTAAATTATCATAAAAAACCAACATGCATAAATATATGCCTATCGTAATCTATAAAGCACATAACAGTGATTATCTGACTATAAGGCAAAATTACATAAGCTATTCTTCTGCGAAGAAATAGAAGTTTATAGTTTCCACTGGTCGATACTAAACGAACATGTCACAAAATACTAAAAATAAATTCGTAAAAGCTTACTATGTATAATAATATATATACAAACCAAAGAATTTTAACATACATAATTTAAACAAAACTAATCGAATCTTAATAAACTTCAACACAGTGTATAACAGTAACAATATTCTCCTCTTCAATAATTTAACTCTGCTATTTTCTTCCGTATAAAAATATTAAATACAAAATATATAATAGTTAACCACTTAAGGCACACATTTACAGCGATTAAAACGTCAATTTCTTTGACCGTGTGACGTCCACATGTGTTCTTTGAAAGTGTCCCTCATTGTAAACGAACGAGGACACAGATGACAACATAACCTATTCGTAAGATCCGAATGCATAAGGCGTACGTGATATTTCAAGGCAGATTGGTTGGAATATTTGGTTCCGCAGTGAGGACAGTCTCCGCAAATAGCCGCGTGGTTGTTCTGATTGAAAGCAGTCTGAGACGAGGATGTTCCCGCTTGATCCCTCGACGATGTTTGGTTGGAGTTTTTAGATGAGAGTAAGGAGCGATTTGTAACGGATGAATCATCTTGTTCCGAAATGAGCACTTCGGGTTCTATTTCCATGACTTCCGGTCTCGGCGATAGCCTTTCTATTTTGACGACTGCTTCGTCCGTTGAAATTGTGAATTTGGATGATGGTATTGTTGAAACGGAAGTTGATTCTCGACATGATACAACATTTGAAATAGTCAATTGGTTTCCAAGTTTAGATTTTCCAATGGGAGGATCTGTTTTGAGTGATTGAGCTCCTGTAAAAAAGTTAGCTTTAATTATATTTCAAAATTCGAAATATGTTTTCTAAAATTATAGTATTATATCAAACCTGATAAAAGTGATCGAGCAAGCATACTGTTTTCATATAAGGCTGGGGGCGAAGTGGGAGCTGTGTTTTCAGAATCTTCCGAAGGTTCATCGTTCAAAGTTTCATCAAAATCAGGTACATCGTCAACTTCAACTTTTACCTGTTGAATTAAACTTGTGTTTATCGAATCATTTAATTGAACTATTTTTATATTTGAAAAGGGTGAAGTAACCTCTACTTTTACTATGGGATCGGTTTCATCTGTGGATTTAGAATCAGGGGTCATCGAAGAGGCAAGATTATTAGAATCATTTTTGTTGGAGTCAGTAATTGAGTTATCAGTCGCAGGAATGGAAGAATCTGTTTTTTTATTTGATGGCGTCAAACTTTTTTCTTTTGAAGGTTTTGTTTTTTTTGGCGTATCATGACACTGAATATCACTTATTCTTTCGGAGGCACTATTTCTTCTGCGTTTTTGTTGATGTGTGTCAGATTTGGCAGTACTAATTGGCTGATTGCTTTGATGGGAACTAGTTTTTTTTGAAGCAGTTTGTAAAATATTTTTCTTAACTTGAAACGAAATTGGCAAATTTGATTTCGGCAGTTGAGTTTTAGACTGAAATAATATTTATAATAAGTATTTTAAATGTAAAATATATCATATAAACGAGATTAGATTTGTTGAATACCTGCAACGTTACACTCGTTGATAATCCTTTGATTTGCAACAGTTCTGCTGTTTGTATAAACGATGGCAAACTATCTTCTTCCACATTGACTTCTCCATGATACATGTACGACAACAAATTTAAAATATCTTGAGCTTGTACATCTTTCAATATGATTATAGGATGATGACATGGATTTTCCTGAAACATAAATACAATATAAACACAATAATATAGTTGCAAATTTGAAAATATCACATCAAAATGTCCACCTTGAACGCATCTCTGAAATATGGACTACATGCTGAAAGGACGAGCTTGTGTGCATGTATGTGACGACCTTCGCAAGCGAGAGTCACATCAGCCAATTCTCCGGCGTGTTGCAACTGTCCAAGCGCCCCCGTGAGACTCGTCGGAAACTCTGTCCACTGAACTCGAAGCTGCTCCATTTCATTTAGATGTGCGATGACGGAAAATCTAACAACAAAATTGTTTCAATTAGTCATTATAAGGAAGTAAGAAGTAAGTTCAATTGAATTGATCATATAAGAATTTCATAAAATAAATTTTATCGAAGATCTGCTGTTTAGGTGCTATTATTGTAGCATCAATTTGAAACATTAGCTATTAGTTTTCAATTATATTTTCCTTAATACTAAAACACTTGAATTTCCTATTGTATCGATAAAATTTTATCACATAGTAGAATTTACATACAGTGAAAATCGTTTAATACGAAAATGCTTGATGTGAAAAATCGATTAACAAGAAATAATACGACAAACATGATAAAATAATATGATGTTTAATATTAAAAGAAAAAAGTATATTTGATTCCATAAGTTTGTGTTATACGATTTCCACTGTATATCAAAACTTCAGTTCAACGGTTGGGTTGTTGATAGTTATTTTCTTCATGATTTGTTTGGAATATTTATAAAAATGACTATAACATCTCTATGAGAATTCGAAAAGCATGCCGATGCTTATTTGGAACATTTACATCTTCCACACCAAATTGCCAGAGAACAAATATCCCATAACTATGAAACTATTAAAATTCAAACAGATATTAATACAGTTAACGAAAACACAGTTGAATTCAAATCATACTTAAAAAGTATTTTGAATCTATCAAAATCAAAATTGGAAATCTTGAGATAAATATAGCAGACACTAAGGTAATTGTAATGCACATCTCGTATGATAGTGGAAGAAAGTAAACTTATATAAATAAAATACCATATAAGAATCTTATAGGATAAAGTTTTTTACTATCAATTTCTTGACATTCATCACAATATAAACAAAACAAAACAGAACCAACATCAAAACGCAAAAAGTAAACACACATCATCAACAAACACAAAACCACAACACGGTAGCACCCTCCAACACAACACCATCATCATCATCACCATTACCAAAACCCAAAACCCAAAAATGCAACGACTCCACACCGAGTCGTCGAACCGAAGGCAACGCCCGAAGGTCGTCGGGTTATTTCGGTTCCTCGGAAAGCGTAGCGTTGTTTACATGGAGCGGGAGATGTGTCAACGCGACGAGCGCACGTGCCTCTTCCATACACAACACAGCCTTCCAAGGGTCGAAGGGAATGGAAGAAGGCGTTCGGGGCGTGGAAGTGTGGAAGATGGACGGTGTGACCCACTTACTGCAGGCGAGGAGAGGCGCATTGGTTGGACAAGTTGACGGTGTTGCACCGACAGCGATGCACACTGCACCTCCCGCCTCCCGCTTCGTCTCGCGCGCCTCGACACTCCCCCCACCGTTTGGCGGTGTACTCGATAATTCGAAGTTCGAATTGGGTTTTTTGATGGGTTTTGGATTTATTTGGTAGTTTGTTGTTTGTTTTGTTTAGATGTTAATTTTTTTATAGTGGACGATATGAAATTGGGGGTACGGTCGTAGCCAGGGGGTGTTTCATGTCATGCTACTCTGTATATAATCAGAGGCGGCTTGGGGGTTCGGCGGGGCATCAGGAAAATGTTGAAAAAAAAATTTAAAACAAACCGGAAAAAACCAATAGCGAAAAGCTGAAAACAGCGTAAAACCAAAATTACTTTTCTAAAAAACAACCGTACCTTTCAAATACCGACATTGTCAAAAATATTTTCCAAAAAAAATAACAACACTTTTCAAAAATATTCGAAATACAAGAAAAAAATTGCGGGGCCTTTGACAAGCGCAAGACCGGGAAGATCAGTGATGTAGTGCTAAAAAAAGGCGTGTATTTTTCGGGTCAGAATTTTAATACGTTTTGGTCAGAATTTTTAATTCATTTATCAGAATTTTTATTACATTGGTCAGAATTTATATTATATTGGTCAGAATTTATATTATATTGGTCAGAATTTATATTATATTGGTCAGAGTTTATAATACATGGGTCAGAATTTTGTGGTCGGAATAAATATTAAATGGTCAGAATTTTTATTACATTGGTCAGAATTTATATTATATTGGTCAGAATTTGATAAAGGTGATCTTTAGCATACATACGAATTTAAGTTGGCACCTCAGAAACATGTTTATACTCGTAAATGCACCAATACTTATTCGCAGTTTGATAGCTGGTTGGAAACTTTTACGATAGAGACTTATAAAATATTTTCGATCTGAATATCTGATTGAATAAGATACGTTCAGTAAATGTGACGCAAAAAAACGCTAACCTAACCTAACCTAAACACGCGTTTAGTAATAAATACGTTCAGACTTTTGACTGAGACGTGCGGCATTAAATAAGTGCGTTTAGTTTTCCCTGACTGAGAAATGCGGCGTTTGGCCCAACCCCCACGTTCAGTTTTTCTGTAAGGATTGTAATTTTTTGTAATTTTGACCATTTATCGACGGTCACATTCTGACCATTTAACATTTTATTCTGACCATTTAACATTTTATTCTGACAATTTAACATTTTATTCTGACCGTTTACTCAATTTTATTCAGACCAAACTATGAATTAAATTCTGACCAAATAATTTGTTGCCCTAAAAAAAGTGCCAGAACGCTCAATTTTTATACCTCCCCCCCAACACAAATTATTTTTGAGGTTTTTTTTAAATAGCTAATAATGATTTTTATTTTAGACATCGAACAAAATAATGGTTTTTTTAATAACATTTTCATATATGTATAATCCAACAAGAGGTTAAAAAGAAACAAAATTATTATTATTATATACTTATATTTTATTTTTAAAAAACGTTTAAATAATTAGATTGAAAATTTTGTATTACGTAAAACAAGCCAAAAAGGCGCTGCAGGCGAAAATTGTTTTCCAAATGTTTTGCTTTATCAAACTGTATCACCAAAAACTATCAATTTATTTATTTTCTTTGGCTTGTTTTCTAATATTTTCACAAAAAATTTTCTCATATTTAGAAAAAAGTACCGGAACGCGTTCCGGCTATGAAATAAGTGCCGGAACAACGTTCCGGCGCGTTCCGGCCCCACTACACCACTGGGGAAGATTCCCGAAAACCAACAGCATGTTTGTATCGCACGGTTTCCGGATGTTTGACCAAACGACAATAGTACAGCCAACCCTGGGACACGCCAATAGTAACACACACAACACTACAATGCCGAGTGAAAACACAATACTTAAAAAAATCCGAATTAGTATGATTACCACAAAAAAATTATAAACCATTAATTGGATCATTTAACCATTATGTAATCCTTCAATTGTACTAAAGCGTGTCGAGTATGCTACTGTCAGCATTCTTCAGTGTCGTGTACGCTAGTGTCATTTGCGCAAATGTCTGGTGACCAAAATTGGATACGTTTTATGTTTGCCTCTTGTATGCCACGCATTTTTTTCCTAAATCTTTGTATTTACTAAAATATAATAGTATACTTTGTATACGTATTTACTTAGTATACAAAGTTATAAATTTGGAAAATGAGGTATACTACCTAGGTATATACAAATACTATAGAAAAATTTTAAAAATGAAACTGCAATTCGCGCTTTCAGGCGCGTATGGGCGTATGAAAATCTGAACATGCATTTTAAAACGCGCGTAGCGTCCAACTGGTTAGGGTTTAACATTGTTGAATTATTAAGTTCGATGAATTAATTGAATTTGAATTTATGTAAAAGAAGAGTTTATATTGTGTGTAATAAATATCGAAAGGACATTTGTCCGTTTTTATTTTTGTTTACAGATTATTTATTTATATAATTTTATATAAATTTTCCGAATATAAATTTCTGAAATGAAACTAATAAATAAAATTTTCAAATATTCCAAAGTATTTTTGATATTAATTTTTTATTTGAATATATTTTAGTTCAATATTATTTTAAAGATTATTATGGATAAAATAAATATTCAGGAGTTTGTAATACAAACTATCAATTTACATATCATGAAATTTTCTTCTTAAATTAAAAATTATGATCATATCATTAAAAAAAACGCTATCTCAAATTCTGAAAGATATACTGAATGAAATAATAGACATAGAATATAAGTAAGTATAATAATTATAAACTTTCTGAGTTTATTTAAAAAAAAAAAAATTAAATTAAAATTCATCAATTAATTAAACAATAAATACTAAATCAGAAAATATCACTAAAATGTTAAACAATTTAATAATGATTTATTTGATTCAAGTCAAATTTTTTTAGAGTATAAGAACAAAATAAAAACATATTTATCTTTATAATAATATATAAGATACCTGTAAACTAGATTTTGACGAAATTAAAAAAAAAAATCATAGATTTCTCAATATAAATATTACCTATAAGCTTATTTTTTTCATTTCTTTTAATAAAATTTGTCACAGTACTAAAATATAAGTTAAAAGTACATATGTACTTATATTGTTTTTGTGTTGAGCTTAAAATAAAGTATCTTAATGCTAACAAACAATGACGTCAAACATATTTGATATAATGCTTTTATGAGGGTGATTTCAATGAAAGAAATCTCAGATGACACCGTATCTATTCACCCTTCGTTGTCATAGAACCTACTTTCATTGTTTTCGAACACTATAAATACTAGATTTCTGCAAAGTTAATTTCAGTCTCCTTCTGATAATGCTCTGAAGAGCAGTTACTAAAATGGTAAGATTTTTTAAAGAGTTTTTTTAATTATTTAATATTAAATTAATTTTTTTATAACCATTTTAGATATCTATGAAAGTGTTTACACTTTCAATATTGTTGATGACAATACTATTAAAGGAAACTATTTCATATAATAGACAATTGACTAATATTCATAGGCATCATAGAAACAATTTTCATCCCTTATATCGAACTGAAGTTTTAGATCCGGAGGAGTGTACGGAAGAACAATGCGAACGCGACATTATTCCCCATGTACCTGAAACTCCTCCGGATTTGGCTCTAAATGAAGACTTCTATGAATTATGGCCTGAAACTATAGGAAATGATTTGAACAAAAGAGGAAATTTTAAAACCGTCAATAATTACGATGTGAATTTTTCTTTTGCAATTTTATTTTTATTTTTATATTTGTATTGTAAAAATAAAAATAAAATTACTTAGTATCCAATATTATTTTGATACCATTTTGTTAAAAAAAATTTTTATAGTCAACAGATTCTGAATGTAAACACTTGATAGGTTCTTTCAAAAATGGTACATTATATACAAGAAGCTTGCAGGAAACACATCCAAGTTCTGATGCGGTATGCAGTTGCGGTATCAATGTAATTTTTTAAGACTTATCTGGAAATTGTAATACTTTATTTTCATATTTGTATATGCTTAATTTCAATTTTTTAGTGGAAGAATGTGGACTTAGGACGCAATCACTATCCACGTCACATAAGAAAAGCATTTTGTGAATCTCCTTGTAGGCAGCCTTCTTTAATGTGCAAAGATAAATATATTGTGGTATGTATTTATTAAATTTTATTTTTAGGATTATTTAAGTTTGGAACACTAATCAAAATATATTTATTTTGACAGGTGGATGTCTTAAGAAAAATAAGATCTGATGACCCTATTGTTCTAAATGGATATCCCCATTTGCTTCCGAAAGAACTGCAAAGCGATTTTTTATTTGAGAGTATAAGGATGCCCATCGCATGTGACTGTTTCTAAAATGCTTAATATTTCTTACATATCTGTAATGTTTTATTTATCTTAATATGGCATATTGAAAAATTACAAAAAAAAAATTATTGGAAATATTTGCATATATTCATATTACTTAAATATATATAATTAAATGTGTGTGTATTCTAAAATAATATTTCATATAAAATAAAATTTAAATCCAAAAATGCAAATGCTGTGTTTCTGAATAAATATATGATATTTCAATAATACCTGGAAAAATGATTTTATTTCACACTCGCTGTTTCTCATACACTCTCTAATCATCTTTCTTTGATTTCGAATACGGTACATATATTTGAAATGTCTCTTGTGATTATATTTGTGTTTTGTAATCAAAGAAAATTACTATTCAACGTCAATAGTATTATATTAAACATTTCTATACAACCGAAGTAGTCACTTGGTGTTTGTCCATCATGCGCTTATTCAACTACGAGAAAATGACCGATTGGTCCCATTATAAAGAACCATGGTATACACTGATCAGATATGCTGGATACAACATTTTCGAAGAAAACTTTTTTAATACGAAAATGGCTATTTGGAGAATAATTAATGTATCTTTTCCATCACATTATATTTTGAGTGCTCTGGTATTTTGTTTTGATGAAAATTGGGACGTTCAAAAATCTTCTGAAGCGTTTATGATCATTTTCATCGCCAACATGATTATTGTACAATTTTTAACACTTATTTTGGGACAGAAAATAATCGTGAAAGTGGACAAATCAATAAAAAATACGTGGAAAAGTTCTCAAAATAACAAAAATGAAATGAATCTATTAAAAAGCAGAGCAAAAGAAGGACATATGACGATAGTAATATTATTTGTAACCGTTTTCATAGCCACTTTTGCATTTGATATAAAAGCAGTAGTTTTGAGACATGATAAAGTTTTGCCGATGGTATTTATGGGATATGGAATTCGTAGTATCGAAGGGCCATATTATGCATTAAATCTTTTATATCATAATTGTGCATTGTTTTATCCAATAGTTGGATTAGTACCCTTTCATAGCTTTTATGTAAATTTTGTAATGCAATTAGTTGGAAAATTACAAATTGTCAGATTGAATTTAGAAAAAATCAAAGAAAATGTTGATGACCAAGATAAAGTAAGTCAACTGTTGAGTTTATGCTATTATAAACATTTGGATATCATAAGGTATAATTAATTTTGAGGAGACCATAAATATATGTTTGAAAACAATACATTATATAATATAAATCTTTTATTTTTAGATTTGGCCAATTATTGTCGTCGCTTTTTAAATTTTTCTTGCTTTCACAATTGAGTTCTAGTACTATAGTAATGTGCCTTGCAATGTATACATCTAGGGGAGTAAGTACTTATAATTTTCATGTATTATATTAAACTGATTTAGCACAATTTCAAGTGACAACTAGAAACAATTTCAGCGGTACGTCATTGCCATTTAGGACAATAGCACCGTCATATAACGTAGGTCAGTTAGGAACTATTATATATGCTCGAACTCATCTGACCTTGAATTTATTAAAAGGATTATAAGGTCAGACATTATTATCATGAATATCCAGCATCATTGAGAGTTTTGCTGCAGCAATTGCTTTAGTTACTATGTTTTATATTTTTGATAATTTGTATTTAGGGGTGTCTATAGAAATATTTATGATCGATATTGATAAATGATAATGGTTTAATCTGGTAGGTTGTACTGATTCTCACACGACTGTAGCCAGGATTTTTATAGGGGGGGGGGGGGGTGAAACACAACATTGTATATGTAAGTGATTTTTAGCGATAAAATTATGTTTTTTTTTAAATTTGAAGTATAGTGTATAAAGTCAAGGCATTTTAAGAATTAATTTAGGTATATCACGATTAAGTGATCAGTATAATCTGTCATTGTTTTTGAAATTCGTGGGAAGGGGATGCTCCCCTGGCTACGGCCGTAGATTCTCACTGATCACCAAAGTTAAGTGATAATTGGCACTCTTATTAGATGAATGTGATTGTACGAGTATGTATACAGTTAACATGAAACCATTTGAAAAATATGATTTTTTCGTAAATAAATTCATTGAAAAACTACATATTAGGGCTTGCAATTTACCGTAAAATTGCCATTACCGGTAAACGGTAAATAATTGGTCCCGTTACCGGTTTACTGGTTATTTACCGGTAAATAAAAAAAATGTATGTAGATTAAATGATTAAAATATGACTGTATGCGGCTACTTTTACTAAAAAAACAGTATCCTTGATTAAAACCTAAACATTGTATAAAATATACATATGTTATGTATACAAATCCATGGGGAGGGGGTAATAATCATTTTTTCTGGTTTCAGCGAAAATCACATTATATAAAATATATGTATGGAAATCCATCATATGTTATATATAATTAGGGTGACCATATTTCCCAGGGCCCAAAACGGGACAAAAAAATAAATGTCCCCCCCTATATAAAAAAAAATGGTTGCACGTTCAAAAATTTTCCTTCAATTAATATTGTTAAGGAAATACACTAACAACAAAATATATTTGCCCACCCATATTTTTTCCAATATCATACATTTATAACGAATTAATCACTCAAAGTAACTTTTAAATAACACAGGTATGCAATTTTTTTGTTTGAAAGGTATCTATATTAGATCATTTTGAGGTGTTGTATTCAATTAAATTACTGAGGAAAAAAGATCCAAGGATAATGTATTTTTTTTTATTGGAGGAGTACTGTCACATACCCCTCCGCCCCTTTTTTCCTGTTTTTTTATTTTACAGGGTACTAACTCCTACCTAATTTTTATCTACTATCCTAATTTAATTTCTAATCTACCTAGGTAGGATAATGTATTAAAAAATATTAATTTGATAAATATAAAAAAAAAATTCAGTCATCTTATGTCCATCAAAATATGTGAACCGGCAAAACGGGACAAATCAAACAATTTTACGAAAACGACGGGACGAACGTAAAACACGATGAAAATAGGATTATCCCGGCGAAAACGGGACGTATGGTCAGCCTATATATAGTGTAACTTTTGGTGCTGAAACTAAATCAAATTATTACTACCCCTCCCCCCAGGTTCACAAAATCATAGTGGTGCCTCTCACACTCATAGAAGCAACTTTTCAATTTTTTTTCTGCAATAATATCTCTATATTTACCCTTAATTCGCAAATAAATCGTTTCCGGTAATTACCGAGGGCACATTTTGGGCGATTAACAGGTAAACCGGTTTACCGGTATTACATGCCCTACTACATATCCTTTGACACAATGTAATGGGAAAATGCGATAAATAGAGTAATTCAAGCTCTTTTTTTTAAATAAGGACTTGCTCTTTAATGACGCTTTTTTATATAGGTGGCGCATATTGATAATTTGGAAAAAAAAATTGAATGTCAACTTACAATTAGTGCTTCAAATATAAATTTTATAACCATAGTAGAATAATTTGGTTTAACGCAAAGAAACGTAAAGCTCACATAAAACACGTTCTTGCAATCGTAAAAAGAATTGTTTCAATTAAACTAACCGTATAAACCCATCAATATTTCGACGAACCAATCCCACCCACATTTACAAACCACTTCAAACATAAAATCCATCGAAACATAACATAGCACACATCGACAATTCAAGGCTCGAAACGCCCCAAAATTTAAAACGGGACCTTTGACCCGCAGTAGCGCCAACATAACTCAACTCGTAACGAATGGCCGCGTCGATATCGAGCCGACCAAAGATCGATTCGGCCACGAAATTCAAATTCCTCAACGTCGTCCCGGCCCTAATTCCAGGCCGGATTGATGGGATCGATGGTGATTTAGTGGCAGCGTAACGAGATTAGAGGCCTGATTGACGTACGGTCGGATCGCGGACTTCGCGGACGTGCTTCAGGACTCTGTCTCGTCTCGATGTCTCGGCTTTGGTGTGTATGTATGTGTGTGTGTATATGTGTGTGTGTATGTGGTGGACGATGACTCGTGAGGTCGCTTTGGCGCTTTGGACGCGGAGGTTGTTGCTCCGGATGATTGGTGTCGCTTTGTGTTAAGTGATTCGAAGATGGTCGGAAAGGGTGGAGCGATATTTTGGTTTGGGTTGGGGAAATTGGTGTAGAAAGGTTTTTTTTTTGGATGGTGGAGGTGTTTGGTTTGATTGTTATGTGTGTGTGTTTTTTTGGGAACTGTTGGAAGATGGAAAGTGGTGTGTTTTAATTATCGGAATCGTACTAGACAAGTAAATGATGTTGGTGGATTCTAGGGATGTCGTTACCGACAAATGACCCTAATAATTCGTGATGTACCGGTAAATTTTCAATATTTAATAAAAATAATATTTTGTGTTTCGAATATTTCTGAAAGTGTTGTTTTTTTTTGATAATATTTTTTTGGTTTTTGTAAGTGCACGGTTTTTGAAAAATTTTGTCTTTTTTTTATAGGAAAGTATTTTTGGTTTTACGTTTTTTTTCAACTTTTCGTTAATTTTTTCCGATTTTAATTTAAAATTTAATTTACCAGTTAACCGGTAATTAGTAAAATAAATAACGGATTACCGGCAAATAAAAATTACGGCAAATCTGACATCCCTAGTAGATTTATGATGATATTGGAATATAAGAATTCGTCGGACCCGAAAAATCTTTGAAATGTAGATAAGTATTGTAATCAGATAATGAATATTGTAAGTGGATATGTGTATTTATAAATTTCAATATTTATATGTAAACCGCAATTATTCGATTAATTATTTTCAAATTTACATAAAAACAGACTATTTTTACAATTTATTATTGACTAACGATATCTAAATAATATTTTTGCAAAATGCACTAATCATTATACATCATTTATAGACAAAACGTACAAATAACATAATTCTTCCAACAAAACATACTATCACAACTATAATCAAGATTTTCCCCAAACCCCACGACGGCTTTCCAGCAATTTCCAATCTACAGACAACACGAATGTCATTTAAATCGCAGGACTCGTTCTTTTGGGACATCGCACATGACATTCGGTTACAATCCGACTACGCCGGAGGTTCAATAATTGCATTATTTGGGCCATCGTTGCAGCCGCCCGCTGCACTCAATGTTAACGGATCAAAGTCAACAAATGTCACCTAAGGTGACACTGCCTTGCATTGTCTGCGGCTCTAACTGTATATTGTATAATTCAGAGCATGGATGCGTAATGGACAGTAATTAGATTGACTTATATATTTCGGGTGTGGATGGTGAACAATTATAATTATGATACTATGTATGTATAATAGATTACTGCAGTTTTTTAATAATAATGTTTCTCAAATTATGAAGGAAATACACCTAATCTTCTTTTTACACGGGGGATACGTTTCAGAGACTGCCGTGTAAAAAAATGTATGGTGACCAAAATTGGAGATAGGTTCCATCAGTGTATTTTGATAGAACTTCTATCCAAATGGGCTTTATAAAAAATTTGTAATATGAAAAAATTTCTGCATGTAAAATCATCAAAAATCATCGAACTTTCTTATTTAATAACTATAATTAGTATAATTACATACATATAATTATAACAGTATGTTGGCCTGCACTAAATATTACCATTGTGGGAAAGTAATATTATACATACGTATAAATATTTTATACTGTATTAAAGTGAAAAAAACTGCGAAAAAAATAATCGGTTTTTCTTCCTTGAACCATGTAAAAAGAGAATTGGGTGTACGTTATTGGATCTCGGTTGTAAGTCGAATTCATACAAATAAAATCAATCAATTTTATTTATATCAAAATCTTAATTTTTAATACAATAATTGAAATGGGCCTATATTTTTACCGAAATGTATTGGCGGTAGATGACGGCAGCTCGTGATTTAGTACATAATTTTTGAAAAATAATTAATTAAAAAAATATTTATATATTTTTTCGATTGTAAGTTTAAGCGATCATAACTCGAATCGTCAAAAATTGGGAACTATCTGCATTTCAAAAAAATTGAAATATTTTTTATTAGAGATTGGTTCAATAAAAGGTCAGAATCAATTTAACTTTGGTTATCGATAGAATTAGTACATTTGTATTTAGATACAAAATTGGAACGAAATATAGAATATTTTATTTTGAAAAATAATAATATAGGTGCATGTATTAGTTTTCGCTTTGTCATTCACAGATTAAACAATATAATTATTATTGTTGATCTGCAAAGGCGACCTTCATTCGACGGCGGGTTGTTGCCATGTAACCCCTAGCGTCGAGTTCGCCGTTTTTCTCCATAATGCAAACAAATAAAACGAGATAGTTTTTGTATACGTGACGACCGTTCCGTTTGCAACCGGGCGAATTTTAATTGGGGTAAATTAACAGAACGTCTGCGACTTTAATATAATTTGTAGGTTATAAAAAAAGAGAGCTGGTTGCACTGCAGACTGGCCAATGTAACGTCGGGTTCGCGAATATAACATAAATATTTGATTAAGCTAAATTATGACAAATTTTATAGTTTTAAAAGCGTGCTAGGGAACTGTTATTACAATGTTAGCGAGTGTCTTCGGTGCAGCGTTGTATTTTCGGTGCATACAGATGTTGGATGCAACGAACGTTGATGGAATTTCGACCCGCATCGTATCATTAATAATGCTGAATACTTTCATGCCACTGCAACCCTCCGACGTCAATAAAAACGGCATGAAATTAAAGAGGTTGAAATTAGCGAATGTATATGGCGTTGCTGAAGTCTTTGAATAGTTTTTTTTTTAAATCGTTTTATACCGAGTACATGAGTATCGGTCAACTGAACAATGACTAACTAATACGACTTATTGGAAAATCACACATGCTATAATTTAATTTAATGTAAATATGTTCTTATTCACATTTTATTTTAAATGTAAGATTCTTAAAAATGTATAATAAGTACTTATTTACGATTTTATGAGATTCAATAAAAAAAAATAGGCTCTCATTTTTTTGGTCCGTACTAAACGGTCAGTATCTTTCGTCAATATTTTTAATAACACAGACAGCGACAACTTTTTGCATTATTGGGAGTTTGTCACAATATTTTAATGAAGCACATTTTGTCGGGATTTTGCTAAATATGTTACAGGCAAAAGGCATATAAAGCGATTTTTTTTTGTTTCAAATATTTTTCGTTTTACGGTTTTTTCGGATTCTCGTTATTTTTTTCAAAAATTTTATTTATCGGTAAACCGTTAATTAGAATAAAATTTACCAGATTACCGTTAAATTAAATTTTCAGTAAATCTGACATCCTTAATACACGTGCTTCAATTTTTAATTAATGCTCACAATAATATTTCCCACACCTAATTTAACTAGTAAAGTTAGATTGATTAACTAGCATTTCTATTATATTTTTAAAGCTTTTTATTAACTTGCTTTTTATTTATACTGACCACCCAATGTAATAACGTTCACCGAAAAAGTATTTAAATACCGACCCGAATAATTATTTAAACACTGACTCGAAAAATATTTAAATAATGACCAAATATTTTGTCCCCATAAAAATATTTTTCAAAAATTTTCACATATAAATAAAAAGATATTGTATTCCCTAATTATTTGTCTAACAATAAGCCATTAATTTTCTTACATCGACGAACATGTATAATACATTACATTGAAAGTATCATATTCAATTCTCTAAAACACCCATATCTAGCTATTTGTCGTCTAGTTAACCAGATTCTCCGAAGAACATCGATCCAGTATCCGAAAAATACACTCCCCTCCCCCCACCACCGCCCCCGAAACTTTCACGGACAAGAACAACAACAATAATTATTTTTAGCGGCTAATTCGGTCCGCGGCCATTAGCCGCCCGTAATGCGACTGCTCAAGTATTAATTACCACAAGTCCCGCCGCCCGCATCTCCAAATGATGGACACCACAAAAGCGGGCCATTGTTGCGGGCAGTGAGAGCCCGCCATTGTGATCGAGGAAAGGGAGACGCTTTTAGCAACGGTCGCGAAACCGGTTGCTGAAAGTTCCCCTCGTTTCAAGGTCATGTCTCTTGTGTTAGGGGTTGGAGATGATGATGGCTTTTGTCAGGGTTGGCTGTGAGGGAAATGCGATTTGTGGATGGAAAATTTTGTGATTGTTTTTCGTAGGTGATTCGCAAATATATTATTTGTTTCAGTTGTGTTGAAAATTTTTTAGATTGATTTATTTTGTGTAGAAGGTTATTTGTTTGATTTTTGTAAGTTATATATTTATTTTGTATGTTTTGGTCTGTTAATTTAGTTTGAGGGTAATTGATTAGAGCTGGTTATTGGGTTGTGTGGTTAAGGGTAGCAGAATAATAAAAATAAAGGAAAAGTGTTTTGAAAAGAGGAAAATGTATTGTATACATGTGAGTATGTATCTAATAAGTATAATAGTAGTTTTATTATTATAGAAAAATTAATTTTCTGAAACGAAGTAGTCTGAATAACTGAAAACGCAGATGATTGAAAAAAGTCACAAATAAAATTCACTAGAAAATGTGAAACCTAGGTAATCCGATTCTATTATATTTTGCTGTGAACTCTTATAAAACCTTCAATTCACAAACAAATTATAAATCAAAATTTTTAGTAAAATTATATACGTACAATATTACAGAAACTTATTTCATCTATCTCTGACGATTCGCACCAAGATTAAACAGTCAATAAACAAAACTAATTGTAAGAGCAAACGTTTGCATTGTTCCAGAGCAACATAATTACGCAAATGAACTCAGTCTTCGTCCTATGTTCGTCCACATTCCATCTATTCATATTCTGCTGGTTCGGCGAAAGATTGATATACGAGGTGAGCCTACATACAATTTGCACAATTGAATCACACGCAATTGTCGCCCAATTGCAACCGGCCGAAAAAGTGCATTCGTCATAAACAATGATGCACTTGACGATAATGAGGTTGTTGTTTCAGAGCAACATGTTGGCGGAGACGATATACGAATGTCCTTGGTATGCCTTGAAGAATAGAGAGAAGCGTGTGCTGCTCATGATCCTGGCCAGGAGTCAGAGGCCTGTAAAAATAAACGTGCTCGGATTCTACGATATAGGATTATCGACGTTTACGACGGTATTGTGAAAATGGGTTGTTTCGTACCATTAAATATTACTTTGTACTCGACATGATAAAATTAGAGATATTTTTATGTTTCGTGTTTCTATGCACTTTGCTTTGTATTGAATTTGATAATAATGTGTTGTCTAGGGTTATTTTTTGTGTTTGTGTTACTATTTTTATATTTGTTTTATTGTCGTTGAGCATTTTATTAACGCTCTATTGATAATTTATATTTATTTAGTTTGAGTTAAAACTTAATTAATATTTCGAATTGTAGATGAATTATTAATTATCTCAAGTACTTATTGTGCTCAATTATTCTTTTAATATAAATGTATTTATCGCAAAAACACAAATAACTTGTGAGTATAATTAATATTTTTGTATCCAATTACTTGCACTTATAATTTCTCATTTAATTATTAAATATTTGATATTCGCTTACACAAGTGTAAAATTATTGAGATGGATGAATCACATATAATATAAAAAGGGAACGAATCTTCATTTTCGAAATAAAAAAAAAAAATATATATAAATTAATCTCAAATCTTTATATAAAAAATTGATACAACTTCAATCACATATAATTTCATCTAACAATAAATCTTCAAAAAGAAAATGAAACAACAACAAATTTCTCATATAATATATTATCAAAAAAAAAAAAAAACACCTACGACACAAACATCCAATAAGCCCAAATAGAAAACCAATCAATTACATTCGGCAGACAAAAGAAAAAATCAATTACAGCCCATATCCATACAGTCGGCATTTTCCAATACGCGTGGGCGCCGAATCCGTCTCCATTGCGCAACCGTTCATGTGTCAAGTACAGGGCTGGCGGTTAATTGTCGTCAGGTCGTGGCCTCTGCCCCTCCATCCACTCCTCGACGATGGCTCACCACCGAATTGGTGCTGGTGGCCATGTCGTTTCTCCTCCTGATTGATGTCGGGCCACGTGGTATGCCAGACGAGCCCCCAGACGGATGGACGCCCGTTGATGGTTGTCGACGGTGCTGGTGTTGCTTTTTTGAGTTTTGGTGGATTTTTAATTTTGGTGTTGGTTTGTTGGGTGGTTGAGGTTTGGGGGGTGGGTTTTGGTTGGGTGGTTGAAATTTTGTGGAAAGGGTTTGGGGTAAATGAAAAGTTGGAAAGTTAGTCGATCTGAATTCATTTATTGTTCTGTATGTACACAATTTAATAAATAGTGATAGACATAATAAACAATTCCGGGTCAGCTGGGCAACGGTTGGCTGGAAAATAGATCGTTTGAAAATTTAATCATTGTAAATATATTAGCGAAATGCATATGTTATAAATTTAAAAATGTACATATTATAATTCGTATGATATCGAGAGTACACAGTTTTTATACTTCAAATTCAACCCTTTAAATTTCATACCATTTAAATATAGTTTCAGATCAGTTTTCTTCAGTTCTTTGATTAATTATAAGACGAGTTCGAATATTTTGTGTGTCGTAAGAAGTCCTTGATCTTCGTTCATATCGATCATAAAGATTTCAATGATCACTATGACAACAGTCTAACGATGGTTGAATTCGAAGTATGAAAACTGAAAAATTTCTAAAAATAATATTTTTATTATATAATTTCCTTTGATATATGCACAATGACCATATCAAACGTATACACGTTTAATTTCCCAATAAATCATTGCCCACATAACTCTTGCAAATATTCGATCAAATAAATTTCAACCAAATCCAAAAACCATCTTCTCCAACACCTGAAAATATCAAAACAACCAAACCCAACAATTCAACAACAACATCCATTGCAGGTGGCGAAAACTGCATACTCCTGGTGTGCAGTATTGAACACCGTGGACCAGTGAGCACTCGCGCACTCGCCAGGGGTTAAACGGACGACCCTGCAGTTACCATTCGGTGACCCCCATTTTGAGATCATCAGCTCGTTCGGACCACGTGAATTATTTATTACACATGCACACATGCACACATGCAAGATTACGTACACGCCGCACTCGCAAGTACGCCCCAACCCAGACACGGGTTATATAATATTATAATTAGAAGTGCACGATAGACGAAAACCGATGCTGCAATTGGGAAGTGTGAATTTTTCCATTGTAGGGGTTTGTTTTTTTGGGTTTTGGGCTCCCATTCCGCACCACCCGTGAGGTTGGAGCCATCGGTGCGTTTTTTTATAGAGGTCTCCCCAAGAGGCCTAATCCTCTATTTTCCTGCTTCTTTCGTATTTTTTTATCACAGCTGTAAAAAATGTTGTTTTATTATTTATCGAATGTGTCGTCTTTGTCGCTTGGTGTGTGTTTTCCGCGTTTTTCCGTCGGAAAAAAAATAAATGTGGCAGCATTTAGTTTTTCATTCACAAAAATAGAAATTGTGTTTGTGTTATAATAATTAAATGATCAATTTATTTTTTAATCAAAAAAAAAAATTGAAAATGTCTCGATTAGTTTATATAATGAATATGTTATGCTAATAATCAATTTTAATATAAATAAACTGATATCACAGAACGCTTAACATTGTAATCGATATAATATGGAACGGCAGTTATTTATGTCACGCACCGATTCCTACAAATAGTGAAAATTCGATTACGAACCATTAAAACGGCGATAATTACACGAACTTAACGCAAAATAAAGATAACGACACAATATATAATAGTAACAATATCATAATATATAACACGGATACCGAGACGAGATAATTTTGCATACACGATTGGGTGAACGTGTCGCAATAAATGCGACACGATAAATCACAAACGATCGTAATTCACAAACTGTCCGATTTCGTGTATTTGGGTCGATTGTTGACTATTGCTGTCAATCTGTCACACTTTGCGAAATGGACAAATGAAAAACGACACTGCGACGCGAAGTTTCGAGGAAAAATGTTGCGAATTAGCAAAGAGACCGTCGGAATTGGGTGAAAATTTGCGAAAGTGTTTATTGAGATTTTTCTTTTAACGCGAATTATATTGTCGTTTATGTGTTATTATCGTAAATATTTTTAGTTGTGTTCAAAATTAATGTATGCAAAAAATAGCGTTCGTTTAGATATCGTTCGTGTTATCAATGTCTTGCACATTATTTTCGGTCGATAAATAATTTCTTTGATAGCGTGGTTGGAAAAAATTAAAATTAAACAATACTGGATGTAAAAATAATATAAAAAAAATAAATCATGGTAGATAATGTGAACTTAGCACAGAAACATATGTCGCTTTGTGTCACTTTCACTGTGGTCATTATCCTTCAACTTTAGCGTATTTATCAACGTTTGTGCGCAAATGCTTCGAGATAAAGTGAAATTTATAAAAAAATGCTAACATTAAACAATGAATTGTTCTACTTTTGTTCAGTGTATTTGTATGTTTTAATGTTTAATGAAAATAATGTGATTGTTTTATGCATTGTAAAATTGGAAAATAAATTAATTGAATCAATAAGAAACTGTTTAAATGGAAAATAAAATTGAGATGAAACTTTTTAAGTTCTTATAAATATTTATCAAATTTAATGTTCGAATGATGCAAAATACTGAAAACGAAAATAATTTTTATCTGTTGTTTAGTTCATTGACGTTATGATTTTGATTTTGCGCATTTTGCAAATTTTCAGAACGATAAAAACTTATTCAAAAAATACTTTTTGCACACATTGAAAAAATAAAGAAATGTTTGAGCTATCGATGTTTTCAAAATCAATTTATTGACTTCAGGAAATACGATGGCAGTCGTTTTTCCATAAGAAAATCAAAAAAGTAATAATTAAAACATCGAAATGGATTTACAAATTGCAAATAAATTGAAAGTGATACTTCACGGTATATATTGTGCAAAAAATATTATTGCTACTTGATATTTTTTGTATAAAACGAGATTTTTAAAGATTCTATTATTGTCTCGAGACTTCTGACTGACAAAAAAAAAAAAATAAATTATCTAAGGGATAATTTATCTGGTCTCATCTATTTCCATGACAATAAATTTTTACTAACAGACTAATTTATAACAAAATCTAATCAATTTCCCGATAATCCCAACCAACTACACCCAAAACTACACACGACAAGACCGATATACAATACAAACCCCCAAAAAGCTCACAACAAATACTAACGAGGAAAAGCGATGATCCTATCCGTGGTGGCGTGCATATCGTCATGATCATCGTGGAACGTGTGCCTCGACGTGGGCTGATCGGACTGCATATCCGACTGCTGGTGCACGTTGGGCGGCTCGTTGGCCATCATGACCATGTCGTTGGGCACGTGGGGCAGCACCCTGCCGGTGGTGTTGGGGGCGTGGGCCCACCCGAGCTGCATGAGCAGGTACCCGCGCAGGACGGCCATGCGGATCTTGATGGCCTCGCTGCGCTGCCTGCAAGCGGCGCAGGGGGTGACGGGCTCGGGGGGTGGCGGCGGCCTGTCGGCGGGGTGCAGTCGCCCCGGGGGGCCGGGGCTGCGCCCCGAGGCGAGGGCCAGGGCCGCAAGGGCCACGGCGAGGGCCAGCGCAGCCGCCGGCAGCAGCGCGCGCCGCATCTCTCAACGCAAAGACGGCCGCATCGCGCGCGCCATGCACTCGGTCTACGGGGCGGGGGTGGTGGGTGACGGGTGGTGGGTGGTGGGTGGTCGTGGTCGAGGAGGAGTGCGCGCGTGGATCGTGCGTCGAGAGTGCGCGTCGGCCGCGATCCGGTGTGCGGTGGCCCGGCCCGCGTTTATATACGAGCACGCCGATGCCGCTCCCCCCCCTTTTGCCGTGTGTGCTTTTTAAGGCTACCCGCAGACTACACACTTTTTTCGGACGATAGTTTGGTCGGATTCTTAGGCTGGGCGCAAATTACACACTTATTGTCGGCCGATGGTTTGGTCGGGTTCTTGATCAGTATGGAGACGTGTGCGAGTGCGAAAATGATAATGGCTCGTCATAATTTGCGCACTCGCATACATCTCCTTGCTGATTAAGGCTAGGTGAGGCGCAAATTACACACTTATAGTCGGCCGATAGTTTGGTCGGGTTCTTGATCAGTATGGAGACGTATACGAATGTGAAAATGATAATGGCTTGTCATAATTTGCGGACTCGCATACATCTCCATACTGATTAAGGCTAGGTGAGGCGCAAATTACACAATTATTGTCGGCCGATAGTTTGGTCGGGTTCTTGATCAGTATGGAGACGTATGCGAGTGCGAAAATGATAATGGCTCGTCATAATTTGCGCACTCGCATACATTTCCATACTGATTAAGGCTAGTTGCAAATCACACACTTATTGTCGGCCGATAGTTTGGTCGGGTTCTTGATCAGTATGGAGACGTATGCGAGTGCGAAAATGATACTGATTAAGGCTAGGTACAAACTACAGACTTTTTATGTTCCAATAATTTGATCGGGTTTGGCTGCCAGCGCACACACTGGGCCAACTAAGCAGTTGGGTTGGTGGCGAATGCGCAAACCAGCCAATAGTCTGCTCTCGAACGATAGAATTCTCGCCTGCTAATTTGTAAGCAGTCGATACAAAATTGTCGAGTCGACCGAGTAAAACGAACGTGCGCGCGTGGTAGAGCGCCATACTGATTTAGTAGTCAGTCGATAGACTAGTTTGAATGCAATCGTGTGGGCTATTAAACTTATTAATCGGCCGTTACAGAATCGTTATAATTTGCACACTTGCATATATCTCCATACTGATTAAAATTATCGGTGGACAAAAAGTCTGTAGTTTGCGCCTAGCCCCTTAAGAACCCGAACAAACTATCAGCCGAAAAAAAGTCTTTAGTTTGCGCCTAGCCATAATCAATATGCAAGTGCACAAATTATGATTTGTGTATTTGCGTACATCTCCATACTAATTAAGAACCCGATCAAATTATCGGCCGACGAAAAGTCTGTAGTCTGCGAGTAGCCTTAACGTGGTGTGGTTGCGGGTTTCGGAATGGTTCGGTTGTGGGGAGTGGAGATTGGGCATGTGGGTCATATGCGGTGGAGGGTCGGGGAGTGTGAGATGGGTGTTTGGTTTTCGATGTGGATAGATCGGTGTTTTGTTGATAGCTGAATGTGTGAAGATGTGTTTTTACGATAGATAGTTTGTTGTATCTTTTGGTGCGTCTCGGATGTGTGTTTGTGATGAATAGTTTGTTTTATGTTGGAATGTTTATAGAAGTAGTACAAAAATTATAATTTTTCAAATACATTCAAATAATTGAAATATTTCATATTAATTGACCTTTGGTCAAATTCTCATATTGTATAAAAATGAACAATAATTATAAAATCTGAAATGAAAGTAACCGAAGAGGTATTTAGTAAAATTTTCTGATAATTTCAAACATAAATTTTGCAAAGTTTAATTAAATTGAATTAGTTAATTATTCAATTAGTGAATAGTTCTCATTTCATATCGTATTCAATAACGAAATAAAAAAATTGTTTGTCATTTAAAATTGTCGAACTAAAATTAAACATATCATTTCAATAAAAAAATAAACCATTTAGGCTGACCTTACAATACCGCGCGATAAGAATATGCATCGTCTTATCAAACATTTTTTTTTACCATAAAAAAAAACAATAAAAATCAAACGAAAAACTTCGAAACATCAGTCTAGCAGACCTGTACAGATAACTCGCTGACTCGAATTAAAATAAACGATCGATAAAAACTATAAATACACGAAGCAAACACTCCAAAGTCAACGAGGGGTTACCACAAAGCGATGATGCAACGCGTAAATAAATAGACCGAAGTCATCCCTGACCTTGCCCATTCTGCTTCAGCTGATCTCCAAATTATCCAATCAGACCTGGCGCGAAAATTGACCGACCATCATTCAAGTATCCTTCCATGACCTAGCGCACACACACACCATTGGCCATTGCAGGAGCAGCAACATCATCAGGGGGGATGAAGAAAGCCCGCATGGCTGTGATATTGATAGTCATTGTATGGCGATGGGGGCCTTTATGTGGGCGGTGTAGGTGTGCATTGTTGTCATCCGAGTTGCGGTTCGAAATTCGCGGATGTTCGGAATCGTCGACAATGAACGGCCTTGTAATCAACGTCAATTACGTGCGGTTTGTCTTAATTGAAATTTTGACGGTGTTACGCAACGCGAGTGCATTTTTCGTGCGCTGGGTGTTGAAGGAGTTTTATGTTTTGCATCCGTATAATGCGCTGTTATATTGCGACGTTTGTGTGGTGAATATGCGTATTCTTTTGATTCTGTTTTAATTATTTTTTTTATAGAAAATTTATCAGTCTTAAGTCAATAGTCTTGAAATACAATGAAGTCGAATCAGGAGGATCTTTATATTTTATATTGATGCATTTTTAATCGAAAATTTATCAGTCTTAAAACAGTCTTGAAATTGAATGAAGTCGAATCAGGAGGATCATTAAATGAAGATATCATTAATTTTAGATATTCACCTCGAGATGTGAAAGGGTTTGATTTTATTATCATTGATATTGATGCATTTTTAATTGGATGTATTAATTTAATTTCGGTTATTAAATATAAAGAATTTATGTATTATATCAGTTAGATGAGTGTAAATTAATGAATATCAAAATTCGAATAAAATCAATAAGAGATGATAAAAGTTCAGCTAAATAAAAAAACTATGTTTAATTTTTTTATTGGTATCAAACGAGACTAATTGTAAGACTTTATGAAAAAAATGACAAAATCTTCAATATTTAATGAGTTAACGACTTCAGAGAAATCCTTCTCGACGGCAAGTTGAGCTAATCGTCTTTTGTTATAATAGGTCAAACTCTTGTACGAACATTTATCCAATGAAACTCAACATATGTACAATAAAATAAAACAAAATTTAACTTCTACAATTACAACAAATTCCAACTTATCATCCGAACATATTATTAATCCTCACCGCGAACACCAATTGTTACAATCCTCACCACCGAACCTAATTAGCGAACCTGTACTAAAAAAACGACCGCGTCACGATCGAATCACATCTACACAATATATTCGGAGATAATTATAATTTAATGATCCCCTCCTATATATAGAAATGCTAATGCACGAGCACGAATCGATCGATGACTAAACTTTCGTCCGGCTATGGACTATCCAGATAACGTTCGGATCACGTACATTTTTGAGACGTCGGTCACGATCCCGTGATTAATGCGATAACTAGGCACGGCCCGAAAATTATATAAGACCGAATGCTAGAGCGAATACAAAGTGAGCATGCCGAATGTATATTGCACCCTGACTAATTTTCAGGTCGGTTTAAATGCAAATCGCTTGATTTTCAGGTCAGTTCCGACTTGTAATACCAATTTTATGTGAACGATTTGATTTGATTTGATTTGGGTTGAGAATGTATGAAAGTTGTATATGATGGGTATTTTGAATGCTTGTTGTATTTTTTATTCATTTTCAGATCGGTGTACAATGGAAGGTTGAAGAATGCGACAAAGTATGAATAAGTTGGTCGATTTTCAGGTCATTTCAGAATCAATAAAATAAATTTTATAAGTAATCTGATGTTAGTATATGAAAATGATATAAATTGAGTATATTGATTGTTTGTTGTATTTTGATTAATTTTCAGATCAGTATATGAATATGAAAATCAATTATTTTTCAAATTAATTGAAACAAATTTTGTGGTGGTGATTTTTTTAAATTATACGAATTAAGCGTGTTGAATATTTTTGTACTCTGATTAATTTTTGGAAAAGTGATTGATTTTTCGTTTGAAATTATATGATGGAACTAATGTTAAATTAATTTTGAAAATTTGTGGTTAAGTTTTGTTTAAAAAATGAAACAATATCATGCGGCAATTAGAAGAAACAAATGTCAAGTTAAATAAGATAACAGGTGCAATTGTGTCTGACTATAATAAAAAATGGTCATTTTATGTTTGGTTTCTGATATGCCATTTTAGAAGACAGAGACGAAAATAGCATTTTTTATCACAAGCCAAATTGACACTATTGCATAATTTGAAAATAATTATCAATTAATTTAAAATTTTCTATAATTATAAAATATAAACTCTGTATAATATTATAATCATCTATCAATCAATAATATCAATCAATAACAAACATAAGATCATACGATCAATTTACATATCAATAAGTTCAATTCTAATAAAACAATTGAAAACAAACGGAAATTCATCAACGGTTACAATAAGTATGTATTTCGAACAAAAAGGCATAAGTACATTTACATATTTACAAATTAGAATTATTTCATCTCGAATCACATATTTAAATTAAAAAAACAAAACACGTAAAAATCTAATATAACATATACATTCATTCCACGAACACTGATAAAAAATACACTAACTGTACATTAAAAATAAAATCCACACTTACAAATACAACAATTAAACAATTCCCTTCATGCACATAAAACAAAAGACCATCCGCAAACGAAACCCCCGAACATCCCACAACGTCGATGCACTCTTCGCGACCTCCCACCATAGAAAAACGCGATTATTTCAACACCCACCACACATAACAAGCTCAAAAAAGAGAAAAGCGACGATTGAATACGAAGGGGAAGGATTCTGTTGCGATTACATCGAATATGTACGTGGTGAGACGTGTATGCGGGTTCGTTGAGCTTCTTGGTGGGTCGCTCATTTGGATGCGGAGGAGCGTTCGGCGCATTTTCCTATGTGAGGCCTTCTCGCGAATTTCGCAGACGACTCCATTGTCAGCTGTTTTAGAATGTCTGACGGGAATTTTTCAACGTGGCTGGGTGTCTTGGGTGTAGGGTTACTGTGGTTATGTGGGATTTTCGTGAAAGAAATGGTCGTGGTGGGTTTTTTGTGTCGGGAGTTTTGTTTGTTATGCAGAATGTTGATGAGTTGGATTGATATTGGAAATCGTTTTTAATATGTAAGCTGACCTATATGGAAGATGGGTACATGAAGTACTAGATTACTTGAGAGATTGTTAAAGTAAACAAGGAAGATAGAGTAAACAACTGATAGAAGATATTTAATAATAAAATAGATGAGAGTTTCTTTAAATTGTAAAATATTATATTTTTATCCAGTATTGAATGATAATATAATATAAATCGTTATGGTGTTAAAATTAATAATAAAATAGAAATATAAATTGATGGGTCTTCGTACTCGCCAGTTTTTTGCCTGTCTTGGCTAGAACGTCTGCTTTCAGAGACTCGTCTGTTCCTAGGGCTATTTGGTTATTCAATGTGTTTAGTGTACGTTTCTATTTATTCAGTATTCGTGTTAATGAATAAGACGCGTTTATCAGATGCAAGTCGATGCAACTCGGACTTGCTGTGTGAATTATTGTATTATATGAGTTTTTTTATATGTGGGATAATTTTATTTTTTATCCATTATAGCGCTTAGGGGATGCCTGATGTGTCATGGTGGTAGATTTATTTTTGTTTTATCACTTTTTTGTTTTTATTAAAAAAAAAGAAAAAAGAAAGATTTTTTTTAATAGTTATGATTTACTATTGTGTAAAATATTTATTTGTTTAAACCACAATGGCGATTTGGAGAAACCTGTAATGCTATGGTGGCATATTTATATTTGTATTTATATACTATGTATTTATTTATTACTAATAAATAATATAATATTCGTTTACCAAAAAATAAAAAAATAAATTGTACAAATGAATCAAACGAATGGTGTTCCTATCGAGTGCCCCTATATTTTAGTTAGGTACATACATAAGGCAGATGAATGGATTTTCGTATTTGTGCCGATTGAAAATTGACGTTTTGTTCCGTGTGAATGCGTTGTTAATTTTATTGTTAGTTCAAATGATCGTTTTGTTCTTTTATACGGTAATATCGTAATGGCGGATTTTGTATTTTTTTTGTGTAGTTGAATGACTTGAACGGTTGTAGGTATCATGTTAAATCTCATGCGGGTGATGTTAACGCTTGTCAAAATAGTTAGGTTAAGTTTTCCATGTTGATCCGCTGTAACTTATGTGATTAAATCAAGATCGCAAAGTTCCTTAGGGAATAGAAATATAGTGATTGTTGTACGAGTTAAATTTGCTACAAAGTTCCTTAATTATTTCGCAATTGTGTTATATGAATAGTTTAAGAAACGCTTAATTTTTTAAAAATGAATTAAGTGATTTTATAAGCATATTTTTTAATAAAGTTAGGATGTTGAAAAATTATACAATTATATAATTAATTTTAAATTTTATATAAATATATTAAATTATTTACAATACGATAAAAGAGTTTTAAAATTTAAAAAACAAAATACGAAAATTCGTTTACTCTTTGATTCCAAAAACCCTCACAGATATCCGTGAGATATCCAATATTATTGTTACAAGAATAACTCACATACTTATATATCAACTGGTTACTTCGGTTCTCGTCAGTTCTGAAAATAACGTTGGAAGGGACGCTTGTCGTCACAAATTTTTTTGTATATCTTTCTGTATCTATTTGATAAACTAGTTTAAACTACATTTGACTCTTTGCTACAATTTCCATTGAACAATCCGGAAACCCAATGCTACTTGAGTTTGAATCCCACCTGGAAAATTGCTACTTTTTATTTCCACCGATGGAAATTTTACATAATAAAGCAATTGCTATTGATGAAGCTTAAATTTTTGATAAAGGTAACATTTTTTTTAAATATTTTAAATAAAATCTTATTTTTTTTGGTACTTTTGATTTACACGGCGCCAGCGCGGCCGGAACACTCATGCACATAAATCGCCAGCTGTTAAATCGTGTGGGTTTGTATCACTTTGTGCAATCTACACTATTTTGGAATTCTATAACATTTTTTCCACTTTCATTTTAAAAAAAACTGAACAAATGCGGTTGGGCAAAGATCGAATTTCTCAGTCAGCAAAACTAAACACATTTCTTTAATGTCGTATGCCTCAGTCAAAAGCGTGAACGAATTTATTGCTGAGTGCGTGAATGGGTTGGATAGAAACAATTTTTTCTGTGACATTTTCTAAACGTATTTTTATTCATTCAAGTATTTGGATCGAAAATAAGTAGTATTATTTTATAATAAATATCATATATGCATCATTATGAAACACTATTAAATTTTGACATAGTGTAGGTGCACTTCACAATTTTGCTACAAATCGGCGATGTGTGAGTGAGTCGCGGTACGCTCGTATACGTCAAAAGTACATTTTTCTTAAAATGAAGTTTATAATATAATTATTTGTAATAATAATAACATAATGATAATTTTCGAATCGAATCTACAAAATTTCATATTACTTACATGGAATTTTTGAAATTTATTAGACATGTCATTCGATCCAATACGAAAATACATATAATGCAATATTGATACAAATTCCACAGCAAACCTCGCGAAGCACTCGCATTTCACATGAAAAGCGCACTTTGCAAATTGAAACCATATTACATGCGCACAAAGCGTCAAAACGATCGGGCCAAAAACGCCTAATGCACTTTTTAGCCCTCTGAAACCTACCCCGACATAAAAATACCGGAACGAAGCGCCATATTAGCCTTGGCTTGAAAGCATTTCCGCGTCGTTTTTAACGCGCCCCATATTAATTTGGCCAATCGACTATTAGCACAACAGGTGATTTTCGGGTCCAGGGGATGATCTGGGGTCATCGGGGGCGGGTCGTCAAGCAGATAAGCCATTTAATTTAATCACGCGCTTTTGTGCGGCTCCTAATGGTGTTTTATGACGATTCGCCATGGCCCTTTATTAGCTTCGGCGACAAGACTCCTTACTTTCACGGCTCTCCAGTTTTACGGCCGTCTGATGGAACCGAGATAAAATGCGGTTTTGATGTTGAATTGGGTTTGGAGTATTAAATTTGGTTTGATTATATTTTTTTAAGGTATTAGATAGTTGTGTGTAGTGTTTCTTTTCGAGAAAGAATTTCACGAGGAATGTGTCATAATTGTGAATTCTTATTTCTCGAGAATTTTCATAGTAATTTTTTTATTATTGAACATTAAATTTATTCAAGTAAAATATTTGAAAATATGCATACTTTTAGAAGGTTTTAACTCTTTGAAATTTTTTTTTAAAGATATTCGTACAAACAAATATTTTTTTATTATTCTGATAGGTAGAAACATTGATTTTCGATCGATTAAAAAAACTACACATTTTTTAAATTTAAAATATAAAAATTAGTTAGTTATTGAACAAAATCAACCAATGACATTTAAAATAGATAAACATTTTGAGAAACAAGACACATGCACAAAGCCACATATGACAATGATATTTTAATTTATACATTTTTATTCAATAATGCAATTATGAAAATAAAAAATAAAAAAATATACATTATACATAAAAGTTTATTTCCACGGCTTCGGTTTTACCAACATGTGTATCTGGATATTATATTTATTTAGTCAGTTTATACGGTTTAAAAAAAATTACATTTATGAAAATATTTTTTATATTATATGAAAATTTCATTAGAGTAAAAGTAAATTAAAAAGACAATAAACCGTCAACAGGCTTCGAAAAAATTTCTAAACATATATTTAATCCGACTTATTAATTATTTAAAAAAAAAATTTTTTCATACATCAAAATTTCTCGAGAAATAAAAATTACCAAGAAATCAGAATGCCTAGTTATGTTTTATATGAATAAATTTAAAAAAAATCTTTGAACTTGTAATGATATACAATTTTTTTTGTGACAATGAGTTGAATATTGAAACTATTTCCTGTTAAAAAGTGTCAAGTCAATTGTATTTGATTGCATCCGTTGATTGTTTCTAGTGCATATTGTTTAACTTTAGCAGTGGATAGTGATACATTTAATAATGTTTTACCATAATTTGATGATTTTGTATTAAGTATTGTTGTAGACTTCGTGAATGTATCGAGCTTTTCATTAATTTATTGTTATAGGTATTATGTAATTTATATTTTAAATATGGATACGGGTTGCTTGCTTTTATCTTTGAACATTAGGTTACCGTTTGCGAAAAGGCGTACGTTTACCTGCGTTCGTTTCCGGTTACGGCCCGGAAAAGCGTTAAACTTTTATTATTGCGAATAATTCTTTGTAATGTCTAATTTAAAAATGCGCTTTCGCCGAAAGCTTCCCACCATATTTTTCGAAAGTGCGCAAACACTTTGAATTATAAAAAAATATTATAAAACAAATACGAAACAGTTCGAACTCGTCAACTGTTATCATAAAACATATCGCTGACATCTGGTTTCCTCACGAAAAAATACAATAGTTATACATCGGAATCGATAGATGGACTTTAACAGAAAAAATATTCGGAAATTGAAAAAAAACCCGCTATACTTTTGCGACGCTATAAACATTTCAAATTTCGAAAACGAAATAATTTTTCCGATACTTTTAATTAAAGTAATTGAATATTGCAACGCAGTTAGTCCAGCGGCTTTAACGTCCAATTAGACACGGCAAAACGACGAAGTGTATAATCCTCTTTTGAACTGGGATTCCCAACATTGCAAACGTTCCAAAAACAAAATATCAAAACCTACCGATTAAACAATATAATTGTGAAAAATATCATCGCACACACTCGAGCGCGATTTTTCATTTTTCCACGAAACGAACGTGAACGGGATATAAAAAAATGCGGATAATTTTTTTTTCGGTTTGGGAACAGAGAGGCTTTTCCGATTTTCGCCATTCGCTGAAAAATCACTCGTCGAACGAACCCTATCGATTTACGTTTGTGCACTTTTCCGGAAATCGTCATCATCCAAATACGGCACGTCAGGTGGATAACGACGTCGAATTTTTCCCAATCTATTGAAATCGCGAAAGGGACAAATTTTTCGGGGAATATGAAAAAAGTGCCGGCTCGTATTAACGATTTAGAATATTTTGTATGTGAAGAAATAAGCGCGACGAATTTCAGATATTTTCACGAGTTCGTTCATGTTTTCGGTGTGTATTTCATTATATAATATAATATTATTAGTTCAAATTAAATTATTACATTGTGTCGAAAATGTATGTTTTTATACACATCACGGAATCGCCTAGAGCTATTTTCATTTGAAAAGATTACATCTAAAAAATGTTAGTAAATTCGTCGAAGTAATATCGTTGGCAAATCAAATCATTCAAAAAAATAAATAATCTTGAATAAAGCATTTTTTATTCCACGAAGTGAAAGAGTGAAAATATTATATATTTAAAAATTCTCGACTAAAAATAGATAAATAGATTTTTCGAGAAAAGAATTATATGAATATAAAGTGTCATTGTACAGAATAGTATGAATAGAATTTAATTGAAATAAATAAACTACATATCAAATAGAAATATGAATTTAATATGATCTAATCGAAATTTTGTTGTTGATAATAGTTTTTTTACTATGAATTACTTTATTTTTTATTTTTTTGAATTGCAGAAAAATGCCGAAGCTTTGTCGTTTCTAGATTAGACGTGTTTCCAACGTTCTAATCTCAATGGACATACATAATTGGTTCTAAGGATGGAAGTTGCTTATCGATTGTTTCAACGTTTTGTGATTTTCATTCTTATGTACAATAATTAAAATCTAGTTCTTGATCAATTTGAAATTTCATTTAATTTGAAATTACATACAACTATGAATTTATGTGATGGTGCATGCACGCACAAAAAATAAACAACCATTGGACTCCTGAAAATATCAATATCATCAAAGGCTCCTCATCTTTCAACATCGATGAAAAATCCACTCCATACAAGGTAAATATATAATCAATCAATACTATTTAATTTCAATCAAACGAAATTTCAAAACCGATACTTTCACCCGAAAATAAATTTACAAACGCCGATAATGTATTCGTAAATTTCACTAATGCGATTTCACTTGATCATAATTAATTGCTTATTGAAATTTCTACCCATTGCAACACGTTCAAACAAATAAACAAACAAACAAACACTTCAATTAAGCAACCATCATCTTCGCCTGCAAAAAATCACCTACCAACCCATCTATCGAGCAACCCCATAAGATCCGATCAAGCAAAATGCAAGAGCAAATCCCCTTCGTTCCGATTTGGAACTCGCGTGCTAATCCGTCGATAAGCCTCTTCGACAAAACAATGCAATTCGTTCGAAAGAAAACACCGCGGCCGTGCAATTATTTATAAGTGGCTAGCATGAATCCGAAATTGAGCCGTACAAAATAATGTAATATGGTCGTGTTTTCCGTCGTTGAGGAGTAAGCTATTAGCCTTCGGTTGCCACTTAACTTTAAGCGCTCCACCCTGTTTTGAGTTAACTAGTTCGGCTTATGGTGTATACGGTAAATACTCGATTTAAGCCCGGAAGAGTGGTAATAAATTTAAATTTTTATGATGTCGGGTTTGATTGTTCTTTAAGCTCTGTAGGGTTTAAATGGGAAGCTTTTCGATCGGCTGAGAAGTTGTTGATTACGTATAACGATTTAAAAATATTTTATCGAAGAAATGTTTGAACGTTATGTACAAATTTTTGGGTTTCAAAATCAGTGTTTAAAGAAATTAAGCAATAGTATTATTATCATATCTACAATCTTCAATAGTAAAGTGCATTGAAAGATAAAGTTTCAATTTGTTATTATACCTGTGCGAGAGGGCTGATTCGCTTGAAAGTCGTAGTTTCACTTTTTTTGCTATAAACATTATCCCCACCATTATTTTTGAATAGAAACCTTTTCAAAATAGTATAAAAGGTGTCATATCAGCCAAATATTTCATTATTCAACCAACGTCCGTCCGTGAAAGTTCTAAATAGCCATTCGCAATAATGATATTTTCCATGTATTTCCCTCGAATAATTTTTGAACTTCTTATAGAGGTAAATATAATTTTTATTACGAGAAACTTACATAGTATTTTTATCAACATTTATTAACGAACAACTATTAATTTCAGCTTTTAGAACCATTCCTGTCAATCATGGAAGTAGAAATCGGAGCGATCGTCCAAGAAGAGCAAATTGATATTGAAGAAGCAGAAGTTTACGAAGAAGAGCAGCCAATTGAACCGGAAGAAGAAGAAGAAGAAGAAGACAACTATGGTAGAATTTACTTTCGGTTCTACCATTTTTATGATGATGCAGATGAAGATGACGGCTATGTATTCATTGAAGAACCCCCGGACGATGGTTACGAAAGCTACGATGAAAGCCTTTTAGAAACTTCACCCGGCGAAATTATTCCAGAAGACGAAGGCTTCGAAGGCGAACCGATCGGTTTCGGGACGCCTGATCTGGTAATTGAAGGTTTAGAAGTCTGGCCTGAAGAAGAAATGAATTATTTTTCTCCCCCGCAAACAGCTCCGTGGTTAGACTTTGAACCATGGAGCTTGCAAGGTCAAGAAGCGAAAAAGTTGTCAGGACTGCCTCAAAATTATAGCGAATTTAAAGCTGCTCCGGATTCTGTTCGGTGGGCCCATTACCATTTCCATAAAAAATGGAAGGCAATCGAGAGACGCTAAAATTAAACTGAATTTTTGAGTATAGTTTAAGTTTAGTAGTATATGTTTAAGTATTTTTAATTAATGTGTGTTTTTTAGTTTTCATTTAATCAGTCATATTAGTAGTTTTTAATCAGTGATTTTTATATAGTTTTAATGTAATCGAATTTTATTTTCATGTGTTCAATTTTTGATAAATATACAATATTATTCATATGTATTTCATGTTTTTAATTTCATTGATTTTCAGATTATAATTTTCACATTCTCATACATATATGTATATATAAAAATGTAAATTATTCAATAAGAACAAATGAGTATGTAAGTATAATATAAACATTATCATCAGCAAATCAACGACACATAACACAAAATTTTTATAACACCATAAAAAATTCGGATAAATTTCTTCATAACTTTGTTAGATATAATGAGAAAAAACTTTCAAAAAAAATCAATATTAAAACTATCCTTAATCAAATATTCATCTAACAATAAGTATTGACCATGTCACTTATTATTAGCTTCTATGATTATGCTCGCTTAATTTATATAAAATCGACAAAATTTTACTATTATTCATCACTGAATCAGTATCAGACATATCAGATTCATCAACAAATAACGAATTAAATTCCACCCCGAAAAAAAACCGACTCGATCCAATCGACAAACCCCACTTCTCAAACATCGAAAAAAAAATCCCGATGACGATTCCCTACTTTAACTTTTTTCACCATACACTAAACACCATCGGACGGAAGCCGGAATGCAAATTCGGCGCGGAAATTGACGGGGGGGTTGCGCGCGAACAAAAGCGGAAATTAACAATTCTAATTTCGTGAAATAAAAATAATAACGCGAATTAAGCGCGACCGCCCCCCCACCCACCCCCCGGGCAAGAACGTTTTTCGAAAATTGCGCCTTTATTCGATTTTATCTCGGTTCGATGTGTTGGGTGGGCTTTTTCGCCTCCCCAGGCTTTTTTGTTTTATTTCGGCTGGGTGCGCAGGTGACGGGGAGGATTTTCCACCTGCCGGTTTTGTCGGTCATTTAAATTGTGGTTTTCATATATGCATATCGTTTTTGTGTGTTTGTTTTTTTTATCGTTAGAAGTGTTTTTTTTATATATCAAATTTATTGATTTTTTTTTTTAATTTTGAAATTTCATATTGAAAAAATGTTAAAAATTTAAATTTAAACTAAATTAATTATAATATTAACAATTTTGATGCAATTTCAATTACGAAATACGTACATAGTTTCATTATTAATCTAATATGACTGTAAACTTTCACGTCGTAGAATTTCAACGAAATTATTGATTCATCAAACTTAGATGTTCTGTAACTATTCAGTAACTCCAAAATATTACAAAATTGAGAAACTATGACAAAACTTTGTAGAATATAAATTTTATAATATATTGTTTCAAAATGTTTTTCGAAAATTATATAACTGTATTCGGGTTGTCGTTACGGTGAAAATTAGTGTTGCGTGATTGAGAAATGCGTAATTTTCGCTTGCTTCTCGACTAGCTCACGTTACCCCTTTTAAGTCAAATCTCCGTGATTTGAAATATAAATTATGGAAATGATGTAGAAAATGTCAGATTTTGATAAAATATATGACATTATTACGAAATTACATAATGCGAAAGTTTCCGCTCGTATTTATACGTTTTCGAATCGTGTGAAAATATAATATTTTGCCCGCACTTACGAATAGTTATTTTATTTGATTTTTACGTCATATCAAAAGATATTGCAACAGTCGAAAATTATGAAATCACAAACACACATTTATGAACCGAAGTACAATATAAATAAGAACACGTTTTTCATCAGCGAAACGATGCAAACTCACCAGAACGTTAATAATTAAATAAACATCATTAGTTCCCTTTGATATAGATTTTGGTTATTTTGACAGTAAACACGCTCCATAATTAATAAACGATTCCGTTCTAAATATACAACGAATCTCGAACAGACGATCAATCCAATTAACGAATCGATCGCCGCTAAAAAAAGATCCACAACACCGACTTCTTCAGAACACCATCAAACATTCATAACCACCCGAATTCGAATAACAAGCAATGTTCGACATTCGACCGCGGTTAATAATAACGAGCCTGCGGCCATATGCTAATTTCGAAATAAACTTTTAAAATCGGAAACTTCATCGTGGGCGCATTACTCAATTTCAAACGACCGATTAGACACGGATTCCGGAGGATCAGGGGTCAAAGGCGAAGGTCTGCGAAAGTCGAAAACTTTGCGATCAAAGGTTCGGCCTAATATCGAGCACAATCGAACGATGTTCGAGTCGTAGTTTGGGTGCATGTTACACGTGTTTTGAAATTGAATATTGATGATGTCGGTCGATTTATTATTCTCGTTTTAGTGTTATTTTTGCTTGGTAAGTGTTATAATATTATAGGTTGAAGACTTCGATAATGATGTCGATTAAAAATGGAAAAATAACTACCTGTACAATTTTCAGAAATAGAAATAGCTTGAAAGGGGCTTATATTTGTTCGTGAATATATTTTTTCCTAGTACCTAATATCAAAGATCGATTGACAAGGGAATCTTACGATTGGATTCATTCGTTTACCTGT
Source organism: Hydropsyche tenuis (assembly GCA_009617725.1). Lineage (NCBI taxonomy): Eukaryota > Metazoa > Arthropoda > Insecta > Trichoptera > Hydropsychidae > Hydropsyche > Hydropsyche tenuis. Next base: position 847,489 of record VTON01000076.1, read on the forward strand.
TTTTTTTTACCTGTAAGAACTGACTTGTCGGATTAACATTATAAGTACTTTCAGTATATTTCATCGTAAAATATAATCTTTTTTTTATTTTTTATTTTTTTCATATAATAAAGGTAAGTACGAGTATGTATGTACATCGAAAGAGCTTAAGCAAATATTTTAGAAGTGTTGTAAAATAAATCTGCGAAAATTATTTCGTCAAATGGCACACATTAAATTGAAGATGTGATGATTATTCGAAAGCAGTTAAGTATTATAAAAGAATCTACGAAAAAATAATATTAGATCAATTATTTTTGTGGTAATTTGTTGTTTTTTTTTTGTATTAAGAATCAGATAGATGTTTGATACATTAATTGAAAAGATTTTAAACAGAGATGTTTTTGAAAATATTTGAAAACTTCGTTTTTTTTCAAACAAAAAATATCAAAAAAGCTTTAGTTTATTTTTACTTCACAATCAGTAGTGTTTTGACAACTAATCATGTATTTCTGATATTTTTTTGCTGATATAGATTTTTATATTCCTATTTAAGGCTTAAATAAACAAACAAAAAAATTAAGTTTGTCAGTCTTTCGTTTGAAAATTATTAGTGTGTGAGCGTAAGATTTTAGATTTTTTTTTTTAAATAAAAAAAATAATGATAACCGAAAAACTATGATACTTTGAACTAACGTATGTATGGTTTGAAATGTTCCAAATAAGATGACCTATCACCTCTTTAAAACTTATCCTAGATCTTTGAACCACCCAGTATAATAAAACAATAAAAAAAAACCAAAGCAATATTCAAACATCGATCAAATCTGGCCGCCAAACTTTAAAAAACCCTCTATCACACACCATCCAAAAACATGAAACCGAAATATCGAACATAGAATAATTTCCTAGGGGATACGCTGTCCGTTTGAAACCCCACACAGCTCCATATTGCAATTTGCGTTCTCGGCTCACAAAGCTGGAACGCGGAATAGTTTTACACGCGAAATGCATAGCGAGAGTACATTTCCACGTGCACGTTGTATTATTACCGAGGATGACAGGTGCTCACGTGTAATTAGAATCGGACTCGTTTGGACTACCGTGATTATGGTGTGTATCCGATATCGTTGCGAATTCGGAGTGCGGATCTCGATGGTCGTTATGTTGTGGGTGGTGATGTGTAATAGTATAAGGATTGTGTAGTGGTTGGGAATTATGGTGTTTTCATGTGTCGATATTATATCGAGTTGTGATGAATGTAAAAAAAATGTGCGGAGGGAATCGGGTGAGATAGACATAAGTGGAATTGGAGAATGGATGAATGATTGAAAATGATAATGATGATGTCGAGTTAGTATAGTCAAATATAAATACTTGGGCCTTGTATAATACGGTTATATGGTTCCACGAAAATGTTTTGTAATGCAAATTCGTGTTATACGAGGTTTGGGGCTCATACAAAATTAGGATTTTCGTTCCAAAAAAATGTCGAAGTTTGTACATTTTTTTTTAATAAACAATATAAATATAAGACATAATGTATAAATATTCATTTACGTATTTAGATAAAATGCATAATATGCACTAAAATTAATTTTTTTATTGTTTTTTACTTTAAATTTATACATTATAAGTACGCAAACTAGGTTTCTTAACGAATTTCGCGCGTTGTTTTTACATGCGCGAATTGTGGGGAGGTTATGTTTGAGAGTTTTTATAAATCATTTTCATTTGTTAGATCTTCTAAATTTGCACACGCTAACAGTTCAGACGACAAAAGGTGTTACTGGACAAAATTAAACCTGAAATTCGTTAAGATGTAGTTAAAAATTGATAAATATTATACAACTTCTAAAATACAAACGAAATTCATTAAAAAAAATAATTTACGCACTTTAATACATGAATTGCACATGAAATTCATTAATAATCTCAATTTAAGCGCTTACAATACATTTTTATTCACGTTAAAATCCAAATTTGCCAATAAGTAATTTGTACACGTAAGTAAAGCATCATCTATTTCATTTTTCAAGCTTTTTATTAATAGTTTTTTTTCTAAAACCGTGTTATATATAAGATTATATGGAAGTTAAACGATATGTGGTTTGATAATATATGGAAATGATTATGTATTATAAATTTGAGATATTTGATAAAATATATATTTGTCTCTTAGGATTTTCTTTCTTTTTTTGTAAAACGAAAAAAAAATAGGCTTGCTACGGAATCCAAAAGGACTCGTAATAATGAACTGACTAATATCAAAACTCATTCGAAAATATTTGCGAAATTCGTAATAAAATTATACAAAATGGGAAAAGTCTAATAAAATTCACATTAGACGCATAGACTCCGCAAAATCCCGGGCACCCGCAGCGACAAAAAACGGCCGAACGCGCTGCGAAATTTCAATTAGCAAAGAAGTAAAAATTCAATTATGACGAAATAAGAGCGAAACGAAATTAATTACTTCCGTAATTGAATTGAAATATCATATCTCGTACTTTTGGTGCGCAATTCCGCGACTGCGGCGCACGGATCCCGTCTGAAAGTGTGAGCACAAAGTAACGCGATAACAATAACGAACGTATTGTCATTGCCGGGCGTGTTTTCAGAGACGTCCTGTATACGTATGTGTGTAGGTTTTGTTATGTGGAACTTTCAGAAACACCCTGTAGTGACGGTACGTGCTTTGAAGTCGGTTATCCGCAAGCGGTCGTGCAAGAGTCGCGAAAAAAAAATCACTTCATAATTCGCAGTTGCGCTTTGGATATGTCGTTTCGTTTGATGTGTAAGAAGTGCATTGCAAGTGATTTTTTTTTATGAATTAGAATTGAAGCACAGTAGTTTTAATTAATTATGTATACAGTTTAACATTTAAAATTCAACTATGGGAGAATATTATTAAGTAAGACCATTGTTATAATAATCAATGAAATTCATTATTATGAATCCTTATCGATTCGTTGAATTTGATGTATAAAAAATGTAGATATATGTTTTTTATACGTAAGTATAATATATTATTCTTTGAGTTATTTTTATATCAGTTCTCATATGATGAAATCACTTCTTATATTATAAGCAGTTATATGAATTCTTATCTTTCTATGTAAAATATGTAATATACTATTATGAATTGAATAAAGTTTTCATAGAAAATTTATTAGTTAATATATGAATCATCATCATCATCATTGTCGACCGGTTATGTGCCCACTGCAGGACAAGGTCTCCCCATCAAATATTGGGGGTCCAAATATTATATATGAATACCGGACATAAATAAGGATGTAAATGCAAAAAAAATCCAAAATCATTTTGAAGCCAGAAATACGATCTACATATATACATACATACATACGCCCAATGTTTAAAAATATGGTTGAAGTCCCAAAATCAGTTATTAATAGTATCTATCAACAAAGAATTTGTATCGGTCGTATGCGCCACTATCGAAATTTCTTGACAAAAACCATTGTATCTCAAAATCTTAAAAATGACATTTATGCCTTTAGGTCTTTATATTATCATATTTAAAATAAAAAAAGCTAATTAATCATTCCACACAAACTTCACACAGAAACTACACAAAAAACTATAACAAAAAAAAAATTATCGAATCACACAAAATATATTCGAAACAAACACACTCCAAGACGCCCACATTTACGACAACCTAACCAGTCACGTGACGAAATTAAACAGCCATCCGGACGAAACCCACCCGACACGAACACTCATCGCCGTCCCGGGCGGGCATATTCTTAAGCGCGCAAATTAAACGGGATCGCGACCTTGGCCATACTATTGCGCAAACAATGGCGCAAACACGTGTCAAGCACCTAGAGATATAACACGTGTGTGCGCTTTCGCGAAACACGCGACAGCACACGTCGTGTTCGCGGAAAATGCGCCGAATTACGTCTCAGACGCAACGGGGAGACAATGGTGGAGGAGCGCACGAGTTGTGCTCGAGCTGGGCTTCTCAAATGTTTTGGGTTCTTGTGTTGGTGCTTTGACATTGATATGTTTGTGTTTAGGTTTAATGGTTTAGTTTTGTTGAGTGTATTGGTTTTCGCCGATCGGAGGAGGAGCGTGGGATGGTGGTTTTTCGCTGAATGTTGAAGTTGAAGTAGATGAATGTGATTGTATAATATATCCAGTCCTCTTTTTATACGGGGATATGTTCCAGAGACTAATGTGTAAAAAAATATATGGTGACCATATAAAAATTGGAGATAGGTTCCATTAGTGTATTTGGATAGAGTTTCCATCCAAATGTACTTTATAAAAAATTTGTAATGTGAAAAAAATTCTCCATGTGTAAAAACAAATCATATAAAAAGAGGATTGGGTATGTATATCAATTATGTAAAATTATGTGGTGAAATGAGAAAAAAATTTGTGTGTTTCAATATTTAGTCATTTAATAAAAAGCTTGAAAAATAGCTCTCTTTTCGTTACATGATCTCTTTTCATTATTCCTTTTTTTAATTTCATAAGTCATGTCTAAAAATTTATAATTTTTTAATGGTGCTCGAAGAATATTGTTCTATAGCGGTTTTTATAAAAGTTTTTGTAATAATGATAATTAATTAATATTACTATTATGATACAGTTTATATACTTAATTCATATTTAAAGATTTTTTTTTATAATACCATAATTTTGAGCGATTTCGTTCGAAGGAACAACAAGATAACATTTAATTACATTTTTTGAGATCAGTTATTCTATACTCTCATTATTATGAGTATTCTGTTAGACAATTTATTAATTTATTAAAAACTGACTAATAAGTTCATAAAACTATTGAATAAATTTATTCAAAATCAAAAATCTTTCTAAATTAAAGATCTGTCTTTCTAGCGAAACTCTCATATGCATCATTTTATGTTTCAGAAATATCAAAAAAATGATAAAAAACGTATTTTTCTTTTTAAAATTTTAAAAAATTTGAGAACCTCCGGTCAAGCCAGCACGTACGTATTACTTTCAAGATTTCCCTCATTCGCTGGAAGACAACCGGAAAGCCTCGAGTGTCCGCAAACGTTACGTGCGCTTCGCGGACGACAACGTTCCTTTGCGTTGTGTGGCCGGCGAGCGAAAAAGGCTTTCGCGTGTCGATATTTTCGAAAAGTATCAAACGCAAAATAAACATGGCGATTTTATATGGAGTGTCTTGCTACGGATAATTTCGTTTCTGACGCGCGAAATATCGCCCCCACAATAAAACGTGTATTGTATATTTGTGGGAAAATATCTTGGAAATTTTTCGAGTTGGCTCTCCTACTGTAAATGATGCGGATCTGAGTAAATATTTTCCGTTAGCATCGAAGAAACTTTTCGATGGAGAAGAAGGGAATTTCAGCGTTGTTCGCAACGGGAGAATGTTTTAAATATTCGAGAGCAATGAAAGGTGAATTGTTCGATGAATATTTAATGCTATTATTTTAATCTTTTCCGATCGAAGTTGCGAAAGGAGATGTTGTTTTATGAGTACAATTTAATTATGATTCGATTTTCAGTTTGTTTTAAAAATAACAATAAAAAACTCTTTAAAAGTAACGTAATATAATTCACTTAAAAACTTTCTTAGCACATATCTATTAATACATGTAGAATTTGCATAAATTGTGACTGCGACAAAGAATTACGTACCTGCCTTGAATTTTGAAATCATTAAACGTTCTATTCTACTCCGATAATAGAATTTATCATAGGAGACGATATCCTCGATTAGTTTCCAATTTTTAATTCTTTTACGTAATGTCTTAGCCAACTATTGAACCCGACGACGGGGGCAGAAAAAAGATGGAAAAAAGCAAAAATTAAATTCAACATCGAACCCGCGAATTCATGAATTAAACATGACTCCGCAATACCGAAATTGATATTCGAGTTCAGAGCCACTTTTTAAATTTCGATTTGCGTCTTTGCCGTATGCAAATATTGCATCATCGCTTCGGCGCACTGTTTTTCGAACTTATCGCGCTATCGATTTTTTCCATCTTTTTATATATATCCTTGCATATTTTATGCTAGAGAAAATTGTTTCTGGAGCGATCGACCGTGCTTCGAATGCGGCTTCTAGTCCAGTAATTGATCAAAGGATAAAAATAACGAACCGTCGTCGAATAAAAGCTCACTTTCGAATACGAATAATATGAATGTTAACCCTCAAGTATTGGATTTTCAAATTCGAATCAAATCTTTTATAGAAATAGTTGTTTTTTCAAATATAAAATGTTTTAAATTTGTATTCTCAAAATTTCGATTTATATTGTTATAAAAATATGAGTATTTCAAGTAGTACTTATATTCTCATGTGATTATAAGAAAAACGAGATAGATTCGATAATAATATACACCTGTTTTCATAAAAAAACTACCACTCTAAGACACTGCGTTCAAACCGTATTTTTTCCCACATTTTTGTACAAATTCTGTTCATTTTTTTTTTCGCTGAATGCTATTTTCATTGCGAACACATGTGACTAAGTTTCGTCCCTTTTCAAAAATTATTAAAGCTTTTGTTAGTTTCGTTTTGTCTTCCAACGAGTGAACATGCCTAACGATAAACAAATGTCTGTTGCGACAAAGGCGAAAATTGTGGCTTTGTCTGAAGAAGGCAAGTCATACAGAGAAATATCTCGAAAAGTAGGCTTTGCTCATAGTTCGATTATAATTTTTTTACGGAAATACCGGGAAAGTGGCTCGTTAGAACGAAGAAAAGGAAGCGGAAGAGGCCGATCGACGAGCGTCCGGGATGATCGTCAAATAACGAGAATTTTGAGATCCGACCGTTTCCAATCGTTGTCGGAAATCAGAAGTTTCTTCTACAACTGGAAGCCAAATTTCGACAACTACTCTACACAGAAGGCTCATAGAGCAGGATACATCTCGCGGCGCTCGGCGAAAAAGCCACTTTGACCCCGAAAATGAAGAAAACGCGACTGCAATGGGCCAAAGAACACCGAAATTGGACTTCGAATGACTGGAATAGAGTCATCTTTTTCAGATGAGTCGAAGTTCAATGTTTTCAACAAGGATGGAGTGCGGTCTGTGCGTCGGAAGATGGGTGAACGATACAGTGAAAACTGTATCACCCCCACAGATCAAATTTTCCCCATCTGTCATGGTATGGGGATGCATGACAGAGGTATGGATTGGGGTCAGTTATTTTTTTTTTTGTAGATGGTTCAGTCAATGCATTAAAATATAAAACCATCATACTAGAACAAGTTCTTCCGACGTATGAAGATTTGACGCAACATACCGCAGAGTCCATCTTTCAGGACGATTCTGCACCATGCCATCGAGCCCACACGGTAAAAAAAATAATCTTTCTTTTACTTTCAAAATTGATTTAAACAATAACTAATATCATATTTTAATTACAGATCGATAAATACAAAGAAGAATTGGGAATGACTTCTTTAAAATGGCCTGGTAATAGCCCAGATTTAAATCCCATTGAGCATCTCTGGGCCATTTTAAAGAAAAAAAGTTCAAAGTTCAAGCCGTCCAACGTTAAAGATTTAAAAAAAATATATTCTGGATGTTTGGAGAAAATAAATCGATATAAATATAATTAAAATTTATATAATAGTATGCCACAAAGAATTTTAGAAGTTATTAGAAATAATGGTGGAGTTACTAGATATTAAATATCATTTTAAAATTTATTAAATTGTTTTATTTATTAAATCCTATTGAAATCTACAAAAAAAAATGATGAAACATTCAGAAAAGAGCAAAAAAAAAAATAGCTAACATCTCCTATGAATTTAAGTATCCATAAATCACAACATGTGTTCTCAGAGTGCTGCAGTGTAATTCGATACCGTCTTCTTTTTTTTTTTGATGACCGAAATGTTTCCGATAAAAATTATCTCATTTTAGTGTTAAATGGATGAATGGATGTCTACGGTCATAAAATTGTATAACACAAAAAATTTCATGGTAAATTATGGTCGGTATAGAGTTATTTAGTCGAAAATGAAGAGTGGTAGTTTTTTTATGAAAACAGGTGTATATAGCTAGTCATGTCCAATTATATACTAACATAATAGTTATATTTAACAATTTCTAGGCCAAAACACATAAGGGTTGCGTAAATCTAATTTCATCCCGATTTCTCGATAGGCAGCTGAAACCACACTCGCGGGTCCATTAAACCTCTCCATCGTAGAGCGAACGGTTAAATGAAATAGTAATCAGAAAAATAATAAGTGGCGGCAAGTGAGGCGAGAACCTTAATCGAATGGTTTGCGGGCGGTTCTACACCATTACCGGCTATAGGGGTGGCTCTACACCGGTCGAGCCGAAAGTACACACCCATCGCGAAAGGTACTTGTCGGTTTTAATATCTGAAATCTCCCGTAGAAAGAAAAACCCTCCCACAGGATATATTTTCAATTTCAATATTTCTGTTAAATCGAGCGCACATAATGACGCCTCCGTTTCTTCTTTTACGACTGCTGAAACGGGGACGAGGGCTGAAATGAGGAACAAGGATACAGCTGAGGGTAGGTGGATAGAATTGAAATTCTCCCGAGTTTAATAATAATGAAAAAATCCTCGCGGCGATAACAAACGCGCGCCCGTTCAGGTCGTTAATGAAAACCGGATAATACACAGGCGTCCTTTGTGCGTGGGCAAATTTAATTTTCAACTCGGATACGTACGGATAAATAACGTTTGATAATGATAAAAATAACAATGACGATAACGGCGATGGTAAAAATGATAAAGCGGATGACCGGACGGCGGGACGGGCGCCTTTCGGAATCCTGTTAATCCCGAGGACGGTTGTCGCTAGGCGATTTCTGCATTAGATGAAAAAAGGGATGGACAATTTCGTTTTCGTTATTATGCACTTTATTTCGTTTGAGGATTATGCGTGTAAAGGGTGTTTGTTGGGTTTTGTGATTGTGATTCGTTACGGTTTTGGTTAATTGTTGAAAGAAATTTTTGTGAAAGGTAATAAATAATGTTGAAAAGATTAGAATTGAAAGAAAGTGTTCACTGAACTTTATGCTTTTCAAATTGTATTTGTAAAAATAAACAATATTGTAATACAAAAAGTAAATGACTGAATACAAATATTTGTTTTTCAAAGCGTTTCAATTCTGTATAGTATTACTGTCAAGATTATTGTTGCAGAAAATATGATATTTTTCAATTGTATAATTGAAAAATTATACTCGTTTTGTTTGCAATTAGTAGAATGCGGGTATTTTAACAAAGACCCAATATAAGCTCATATTGTATTTGAAAACTATTGTATTCACGAATGCGTAGCTTACAATTAGCACTACCAAAGGGTTTCATACAATAAATAAACGTTATCATTCCTGAAAACAAAAAATCAAAGTATTTTTCCATGTTCAACAACGAAAAAAATTTGATCTCACATTCAGATTCATTTTCCCATTTCGCTACAGGACACAAAAAAACGCGTCGAGCTTTATTTAATAACATCACTCCAGCTGCACGAGCACATAATTGGAAGTAATTAGTGCTGCAGAACAGAACGCCCATTTACAACAAGATTAAAGACTGCTTCCACTCTCGCAAAGGGACAAATTAAATTTCATTAAACATCGATGCGCCTGGCATTACCAGCACATCACCATGGCGAATTCCGATCTCGGCGAAAAAGGAACGACCCCATGACGAGCTTCGACATCCGAGCACTGGATGTTTGTGTCGAGATTGGCGGCGAACTCGAAAGTGCATTAGTTGCACGTGCTGTGCTACAATTAGTGCACAATCTGGCGTCTGAGGGACATTCCCTG